>VOQJ01005597.1:81112-92809 GCA_015052665.1 Apistogramma diplotaenia
GTAATCATTTCAACTATTTTTTTTTTTACAATGCTGTTGATATCGCATTTTGCATTACGCAATAGTGCGGCCCCTCCCATCCTCTGAAACTCAGCACATTCCCTCACTCCCATCCCTCTCTCTGCCTCTCGCTCTCTCCCTCACTCCCTCCCTCCCTCACTTGTCCTGATATTAATGACACAGCTATCTGAGGCAGCGGCAGTTCCCCTGCGCTCTTTCCCTCCTGCAGACTGCACTCACACACACACACGCTCATACACCAATAAGATACTGGACACACATCCACACACTTGCACAGAAAACCTGCAGGCACAGACAAACACTAGTATATGCTTTTACACTCCAACTTCACATCAGAGGCACTAACAGACACTTTCTCCTTACACACACTTATTTAAAAATCTCACAGAAGAATGAGGACAATTGTGCTTTCCGTTTGTGCTAGTCTCCTGCTTACAGCCACCAGCCAGGCAGCAGAGTTCCCTGTTAACTCTCACCAGCGATGGGACTCTAGAGGATCCCACCATTTGGGAATTGACACCAGCACCCCCACCTCTTGCCCCATGAAACTTAGACCTTCGGGCCAGTGTGGGAGCTCTGGGACAGAGGAGGGAGAGGACTGCCCTTACCAGCTCACTCTGCCTCCCCTCACCATCCAGCTGCCCAAGCAGTTCAGACTGCTGGAGAAGGTGATGAAGGAGCTGCAGAGCCTGAAGGAGGTGGTGAACAAGCTGAAAAGTGGATGCCAGGAGTGCCGTGGAGCACGGGGCAATGGAGCTTTTGGACATCAGCAAGCAGACCAGGACCCGATTCAAAGGGATAGCGGGGAAGAACTGACAGGGCAGGATGTGCAAGGTGGATCCAGCCAAGAGGTGAGGGGAGATGGGATGATTCCTGGAGCTACTGTGGATGGTACAGGACTGGGACAGGGTTCAGTTTTTGGGAAAACTCCTTCAAGCCCAGGCACTATGCAGGATATGCAGGTAAGAGGCAAAGTTAACACGTACAGGGAAAATAAGGGATCAAAAGCAAGAAATAAATTCTATATTTTTATAAATATACTTGGCTCAGTGCAAATGCTTCATGATTAAAATACAATGTTCATTTTGTCCACCTAAAACAGTATAGAAAGCAGTTTGGCCATTGTTCAGTCCAGTGTACATTTTCTACAATGGTTGTAGAGCACAGAGGCTGTTCATCATGTGAAATAGTGGCACTGCACCATTTTCTCTGTTTCCATCAAAACCCCGCAACTTGTCAGAAAGCCAAATCCAAGTTCATGCTAAAGTGTCAGGGACGCTCATCGACCGCTACTGACATGAAACATGCTTTATGCTTCCAGTCAGATGCACCTGACCGGAATGTAAACTCACTAGATGTTAAAGACATGTAAAGTCCTACCTGGCGCCGCTCTGCCAGGGACAATTTCTGGTACGATACACAAGGTGGGAACTTAGACACCAGCCCAGCTTATTGGCTCTCACAGCCACTTTGGCAGACAGCCAGTCATCGCACAGACTTTGTTTCCATTCTAAAATTCAAATTGGCTGGTAAAACAATGAATGAGGCCTGCCTGCTTTGTAGTCGGTGCCAAACATAATTTCCTTCACGCTTGCTTTGGCCTTCATCAGGTGAAGCTGAATAGGATGTCAACCAGCCTGCGGAATGCCAGGAACCAGATCTCATCTCTGCAGGGTCGTCTGGAGAGGCTCAACCTCCTTAACATGGACAACGTGCAGGCTATAGTGGACAAACGGGTGGAGAACATCACTGGAGTGGTCAACAAGCTCAGCTCCACCTGCACCACCGAATGTCCAGCAGTGGCCAGCCCACAGGGTGAGCTTGCTTTTATTAAGATAATTAACAAAACATTTGCTACATTGTTACTTTTTAATCCTCTAATCCTTTGGTGCTGTTATTTTTTCCTTGATCTTCTGATCTGCCTTCTCCATCTTCCCAGAAACACGGGCTTTCAGTTAAAAGAGAATGTGCTTTCTGTTATGTTTTATTCTGTTATATCTTTGTCATTTCATAGCTGTGTCTCCTCTTTTTTCTGCTCTTCTGATCTTCTCATGCATTTTTTGTCATCCTTCTGAGCATGATCAAGAGTCCACTTCTCTATTTTTCATTTCCTTAAAAAAAAAAAATCACCATAAATGTTGTTATTCTATTGAATAACTGTTACAGTTTGGGGTTGCAGTGAGATGGATTTTCTGGCATAGGCTGTATCCAATCATTTCTAAGTGGACATCATAATCAACTTCAAAAATAATCAGAGTCTGGGTATTTACTTTCACCCAACAAGACCTTTCTTCCTGGGAAACGAGAAGTGAAATCTTCTAGGTTGCCAACGTCCTTGTCGTCTGCGGACACTGGTCTGCTGCAACATGCCTTCTCCATTACCAATATGAAGAATATTATATATTTAGGTGCAGCCTAGATTTGGGAAATGGAATTTTCCATCATCTTAATGCACACCAAAAGGTTACTGTATTCATTACATTACTGTAGTGGAGGGGTTGGTTCAGTGTAGCCGGAGCACAAATGGACAGAGTGAAATAGCTTTAAGTTGAGAACACACTGTGCTGGAGTGAAGCAGAAGAACTTGGTTCAAAGTGAGAATTCACTTTACCTCTTACGTAACTAACCAAAGTGACCCTTCACTACTCTCCATACGGAGAAACTCAAAAAGGGAAGGCAGAAAAAGACCCACACTTGAAACTAGGAATGCACACACGGGCCACAACAGATCGACACAGAGAGGTTTTAAAGTCTTACAGCAGTTCATCACACTGTCTGAACAATTAGCTAGCGTGAATTTTCTTGGAGATATTACCAGGAACCCGACACTGGCTGATATCAATATTTGGCAGATTAATCAGTGTTTCCCCAACTTGGACGTTTTCTGACCATTTAAACAAGCTGGGGATATTGTATCTAGAAACAGTAAGGATTGCAAACAAGCTGTGCGTGTCAAGTACCCCACTTTACACTGATGCAAAAGCTCTTCTGGACGGGAGCACAGCAGAAATTCAGGGTGCTTTTCTGTCAGAAAGCAAATACTATCCAGTGCTTCACATATGAATGTGACACTATATTAGGGCTTTTATGTGCAAAACAGATGTGAGCTTATTTCTAAGCAGATTAGCTGGAACAGTGGTGTGAAGGGAATCCCACCCCTTTCTCTTCTGTTTGCTTCTCCAACTTGCCTCTTTCTCCTTCAAGCTCTCGTTCAAGTCCACTCATTTTTTCCTCCCTCGTGTTTATCCTTAAAGCATCTACACTCCTCTCCTCGTTTCTCCTCTATGCCAAAATATTTTTATATATTGCCTTAACTTTTACTGTCTCACCCTCTTTAATTTTCTTTCCCAGTCCCTTCCCTCTGCCTCTCCCCCTAACTCCTCCGGAGGTCATGCTCTTGAATGCTCATTACTGCATAAAAAGACAAGCTCTCATTATCTCTTACCAATACCACAAGTAATAATGAAGGTGGCTTTCCTGACACTACAGTAGTCACAGATGGCACCCAGGGTCAGTGGCACTTGTCTCTGTACATCAATCTGCTTTGTTCAGGTCACGAACTGGCTAAGCATTCAGCTTCAAGTTAGGAGTCTGTGTCTAATGGTGTCTGAACTCCCTCCAAATGTAGCAGAGAGGAAACAGCTGCTGTGATAGGGTGTTTCACAACATCAGTATACATGATGTTGTAACTGGTGTTTCACTTAAATGCCACATCTTAATTAGAAATTACTCAAAAACTGCTAACCTTACATCTTTTAGTGAGTCATGGCGTCTTGTCTGAAAACTGTAATAGTTCCATGTTAGAACCAGATACTGATGATGTTCTCCCACTAGCTCCTAACAGGCAGAGTGAAATGGACTTTCACTGATAAATCCTTTTCTGGTTATTTATCACAAAAATACCAGTTTAGTATTTAGTGAAACAAACTGGTACCACGATTTCTGACTATTTAGCATTTAAACTAAAGTAAGTAGGCCTAAGGCATTTCTTGTTCATTTAAGATCGCTGTAGGATTTTTATACAAACTATAATGAAAATTTATGAGGGCCATAACCCATTTATGGTCATTTAACCCAACGTAGAGTTGGAATTTCCCCATCAATAGGGAGTAAAAATACATTTGTCAAGATGGTTTTATCACTCAAAGGGCTCCAAGCATTCATTTTCACTCATTTTGCCAATTACAGTACCATTTTCGCAGCCAGCACTGATAGAAATGCATGTAATTGTTCAGCTACATTAACTCAATCATATAAACTGGGAATGAATGTGCAATCCTCTGTCAAGAACTGCTGGTTTAGAAATGTGGAAACAAGCGACTTCACAAAGGAAGCACGCTTCATTTGTGAAGAGTTTCTTTCCATCAAAACTGTAGTGGTATTAGCAGCAGCATCCTATCACTTTCAATGCACATTTCCTCATTTGTCACAAGGCTTCTTGATAATAGCTGTCTTCCTTTCATGAGAATCACTTGTGTGGTCTGATGTCAAACAGACGAAGCCCCAAGAGTCAAGTCATTCTGTCAAGACGTCACCTATAAAAAGCATGTCAGTCAATAGACCATATGGGACTTATCAGGCTAAGTGAGTTGACTTGTCAGTCAAAATAGTCAGTAAAACAGAAGAAGACGAAGCTCTAGTAAAGTAATTTGAACTTTCCCCTCAGAACAACATACCAGTCATCTTCTTGTGCTTTGTCTGACTTCACACTGCTGTGGGATGTGGGGAAAATCATGATGTGGGCTAACATTGCCCCTTTGTTCAGGTTAGGGCACCTTCATTGTCATGGTTACAATAGTATCTTGTGTAGAAGTCACGGTTTTACCTCACACTGTTTCTCTGCTGTCCACAAACAACAACTCGTAAATGTGTACTTCCCCCCCCCAGTGCACTTCGCCGTCTGAATGTAAACATGCATTTTTTTCAGAGCTTTTTGAAAATGACTGATGCCACGTGCCTTGTGAAGACAGGCTCAGACCAAATAGCCATTAATTTGCCCCAACAGTCACATAGACAGCCCATCAGCCCAGTGTTTTTCAGGAAGCAGTAAGTGGCTGATATTAGAGTTATTTAGGTCAGGCACGTTGCCAGAGGTAGTGAGATGGAGATGGCTCTCGTCTGTCTCGGGACACTGACTGCCCAGTCAGATAGATGGGGACAAATACAGAGGAAGATGTGAAGTGGTGACGCTGCAGTCATACTAAAAGTGAGTGCGACACTGAAAGAATTTACGGGTCAATACTTTTGTTGCCAAATGCCGACCGAGCTGTCAAGGTGACGAGGATGCATTTCAGCTTCACGATCAGCTCCCATATGGAGTGATCTGCAGCTATTTTCCACTCCAGGTATTCAAGTGTAATCCTGTCAGACAATGAAGACGTTTACTTAGTACGTAAAATAATGGATGGGGCTGTTACTTTGTGCTCCATCTACTAGTTGGGTTTGCTTTAAAATAGGAATACAACATTTTTCTCTATACCTGATCCCCTCCCTATACCTGTAATAGTGCTGGGTACTGGTATCCTCTACTCCAGCACTATTATAATCTACTGCACCTCTAGAGAAATTTAACAGTATGAGAACACTGCATCATCAATGGAGTGCATCTAATACTCAGAAAGGGTCCACATGCTGCTTGCCCAGCGTCAGGACAATTTAGACCCCAGATGCAGTGTGCAGGGAGGGGGTATGCCTCTCTAATCCAGTTTTACACTTTCCCACGTTTTGACAGGACTGTTCCATTCACTTCCAAAATGCTAACTGGCAGGGCCCTTTGGACCTTGGTTTTGGATTGATTCTGTGGCCTGCAGTGCGCCACAAGGGACAGAAGCAAGAGGTAGAAGAATAAATGGCCAGGTAAAAAAAGAAAATGCTCTAAAAGCCTTAAGGGTGGGCTTGTGGTGTAGCACATGGGAAGATTAGTGGAATTTATCGGCAGTAGCTTTCACCCGGTGATTCTGAATACTATACTTCAGATATGCATGGATTTTTTTTATGACAAATATTTTTAAGGTCAGCGTGCTTGAATTTCCTCCAATATCATTGTACTGCTGTATAATGACAATAAAGGCATTCTATTCTATTTCATTTTATACGCAATAAATTGATATGCTTGGTCGTGGAAAGATGCCTGGTAGCCAAACAAAGAATGCGGTGATTTGTTTTGTGTTTGAATGCATTCCTCTGAAATTACAGCAGGAAGGAGAACCTCTACACTGGATTTCCCGCTAACCTTTCCTTTTCTCCAGTCTTTCTCGGCCTCGGGGTCTGTTTCTATTACTGTCTCAGGGAGAAATGCCAGACCAAAGTGAAAATATTACTGAATATCATACAGTAACGTCTGCTTAAACCTGCTCTCTTTCTTACTGCCACCCATGCAGCCATCTTAGCCCCCCGGGACTGTTCAGAGTACAACGTGCTGGACATGAGGAAGAATGGCGTATATCGTGTGACCCCTGACGCCCGCAATGGGACATTTGAGGTATTCTGTGACATGGAGTCCTTCGGAGGTGGCTGGACTGTGATACAACAACGGCTCAATGGGTCCATCAGCTTCAATCGCACTTGGTCCGAGTACAAGAAAGGCTTTGGGAACCTCAGGTTAGTGATTTTCTTTACCTCCCCCAAGAATTGGGAATTCCTCTGATGATTTAGCCCCTAAAAGATACAGCTAATAGTTTCCACTATACAGAATATCAGGATACTGGGTAACTTATAAGCTGGCAAAGGGGTCCCAACCAAAAAGCATGTTTAGCATACCCAGCATATCTTTTCCTTATCTGGCTTCACCTCCCAAAATGTCAGCAATCAGTCCAACAAAGGTGGTTATCAACTAGATGAGTAAGCCCAGAGTTTCCCAATCCAGCTATGAGCTCATTCACTTGAGAGGTTGTGGCACTGGAAGCATAAAACCAGGAACAAAGGAAGATAAAACTACACATGATGTGTGTAGATCTTTGAAAAATACGAAGAGGCCAAACATACTGTAATACAGACAAATGAGCATATATGTTTAAAAGGAAAAGCTATGCAAAGTAGCATAGTACTAAAAACACTGCATGAATGCACAGGTGGTTTAAGCACTTTGGTCAGTGAGGCAGCAGTTACCATTTCATTAAATTAATGTTTAGATGTGTGCACTACAGTCCTTTCACCTGCAGCCCCTGCAGTACGAGAGTCCTGCTCTCTGATAATATATTAATGCTTGCAGAACAATAAAATAGTTTTAAAATGTGCTGCAGTGAACAGGAAAAAAAGAAGGAAGAAAGTGGCTTCTAAGAATCTATATTAGTTACTGGGGCTCACTGGGGGAGAAAAACGATCAGAGATGCTTCTAAAAAATATTCCAGGTCCTGTTACTAGCTGTGCACAAAGGTCTGAGGGATCTTCCAGGAATGGAGATGATATTTTCCTGAGAACTGATTGGTCAATATGTGGTGATCTCTTATCTCGAGCATAAGCTGCTCAGAAACAGGTTAGGTCTGCAGCACGTTACCATGGCAATACTGAAAACACAGGGTTAAACCTGAAGTTAAGCCCAAAAACTGATTTGTAGTTCTGTCCAGTTACTGTTTACAGTCTGACTCTGAATGCATATAAACCTTTTTAAAAAGCCAATAAAAAGCTTAATCTGGTGTGAGTGTTGCTCGTATGTAAAAATAACAAGCTGCCAGAAGCAACAGATCCAAAAAATTGCATCCCCTTTGGAAAGATGCCCTTAGAATAACAAAATGTATCACACACCACGAGAGCGAGGATCTTTGTTCACAGAAAAGTTTACACTGCCAGGTTGCAAGCAAAGCCCTTACTTAATGTTTCTAGCTGCAGCCACCTGGCTCCTGAGACTTTTTAATGTCATGTGACACGGCGATGTTGAGCAGTGCCAGCAGAGGTCGGACAACTTTTTTTAACCAGCATGCGTCCGGCCTGAGTCGGAGCTCACTTAAGTCAAAGCCACCTATTTCCTGACCCTGATTATACGAGAACCCACCGCCTGCTTTAAAGTTTTAAAGAATACACAGCAACAAACAGTTCACTTTTTTCTCTTACTCATGGTAAACAGTTTATCCACACTGTAGGCACCACTGCCCTTCCATCAGTAAATCAACATTAATTTCATTTCATTTGCTACACAACAGTTTTACTCCCTCCCCCCCGCAACTGGAGAGTGCCTAATCCCTCAGTGCTTAGAGGAGCTAATGATGCACACCTGTTCTCTATATTGCTGTTTGTTCAACACCTGTTTTCATTACCACTGATTGATTATCATGCATAAAACTACGGGCTTGTCCACAAGTACACAGGCACTAAAGAAAAAAAAAAAAACTTATGTGTTGCGGTTTTTTGTCCACATGAGACTACTGTGAGTTTGCACTTTTATAGTGCTATCTGGGTGTAGCGGATGTATCGGTGCACCCTATATGGTGCATTCAAAATGTCCTACAAGGCCTTACTGAAAGTAGTGGAAACATCCAAGCATTGTGAAGTGTGCGGAAGTAAAACAAAAAAAATACAAACTAATGAAACAAAAGTGAGCAGCACAACACTAAAAACTGCTACATAGTATTTGCATTCATTAACTTGATACATCTCACTCAGTGTAATGCACTTACCAGAAATATGCATGCTATTCGTCACTTACCTGGTGCTGATCTATTCTGTTCTAATTGTGTGACGGCATTGATGTAATTATTAACAAGACAGAAGAAATGAGCCAAATATTATCCAGAAGGATTTTTCATGTTGCTGATGGGCTCACAACTTGGTGCTCTTTATCACATTCCCTCTACAGGGAGTAGAGTGCAGCGAATGATTCGGGATTCAAAAACAAAATTTTTGGTTCATGACATCAAGCCAACATGGCTTTATGGCTTTGTGGTTAGGGTAATAGTGCCTGTTGGTTTGGCACGCTCTTAAATCTCGTTCATTTTGCTTTTATCTTTTCATGTGAACTTTATTCATTTAGGAAATGAAGGAAGAAAAGTCTTATTTTAAAATTAAACCCATGTACATCTGGACTGGGCCTTAGGGGGAATACAGATGACCACAGTAGATCTGACTCTGTTCAACAGATCATAAACTTGCAGATTTGAACCAATTATTCAAGATAACTTTCTTGACAACCATGCCTGAAGATCCGGACCTCCCACTAAAAGAATGTCTTCTCTCGTGCATTTCCTTCCCTATTTTCTTGTACTGGAATATACGTGCATTTTGTTTAAAAAGCCATATTCAAATTCCAACCCAGTATATGAGCTTTATATCACAGGATACCTCATTCTGTTCTTTTCTATCCCCTCATCCCTCTACCATCTTCTATCCTGCAGAGGTGAGTTCTGGCTGGGCAACGACCATATCCATTTGCTGACAAAAGCAAAAGATACGATTCTGCGTATCGAGCTAGAGGACTTTGAGGGTGTCCGCGAGTATGCAAAGTATGACCAGTTCTATGTGGCCAATGAGTTCCTACGCTACCGGCTGTCTGTCAGTGGATACAGGTACAGCGCTCATTTCTGTACATGCAATCTTCCTAAATCTCAAGTGCTGCTAGTACAGCACACCTGATATATCAATGTCTCAATTACAGTGGGACAGCTGGCAATGCCCTGAGTTTCAACAAGCACTTCAACCATGACCAAAAGTTCTTCTCGACACCAGACCGCGACAACGACATGTACCCCTCTGGAAACTGCGGCGCCTACTACAGCTCCGGCTGGTGGTTCGACGCCTGCATGTCAGCCAACCTCAACGGGAAGTACTACCACAAGCGGTACAAGGGAGTCAGGAACGGGATCTTCTGGGGTACGTGGCACAACATGTCGACAGAGTACTACCCCACCAACTACAGGCAGGCCTTCAAAACTGTCAAAATGATGATACGGCCCAAGAACTATGCTCCTTAAGAGGACGGGTAAAATATATGTGAATGCGGTCAATACAGACGAAGACGAAGAAAATGGAAGAACAAGTACATAAGGACTCATAAACGCATACACTCACAAGTAGTCATGCATTTGAACACATTTACACATGCGTACGTGTACACTGATAAGACTGTAGGCAGTTTGGATGCATTAATAATAACAATAATTGTGAAAAGTTTAAGTGTGCTATTACTTTTCCACTCTGCTGAGTGTGGCCTTCAAAATGTTGGATTAAAATGATGATAATAAAGGACAATGGACTATGAATGAAGATGGACTAATAATAATAAAAAAAAAAAGAAAAAAAAACTCCCATACAAAGTAGGCTAGCCTCCTACGTGGGCCATAACATTATACGGAGGGTTACCAGAGGAAATTTTTCACTGGTCTTTGACATTTTTTTTTCTCTTTCTCTCCTGCTGCCTCCTGCTATAAACCCGGCCCGAGAAACACAGCGCAGCACATACGAGTAGTAAAAACTAATGAGCTATCACTTTCTCTGCTGTAAATGATTTTATAATTAACAGAAGCCACCCAAGTGAGGTATACGAGAGCTGATGATACACTTTTGAGTGGGTCCGATAATCATTATGAAAGACTTCAAGCTGGAGAGTCAAACTGTTCGAAAAATGACACAGAGTAATAAATGTAAAGCTTTACTTGCCCTTCTCTGGCATTTATCTCACTGCTCTGGGGCAGTTTGCTGATTTATCATTATCCCATACCGCAGAAGACAGCTCCGTATAAATATGCAGCATCCAATACGTTTCGATTGAGTCATGTATGTGTGTACATTCTGCATTATTGATGTTTTACTAAATTCTTCTCGAGAGCAGCCACGAAGCAGGACATTGCTGTGAGGAAAAACTGTTTTTCCAACCTTTATCTCTGAGTGCACTGAATTACTGCACAGGTCTCTATGCCATAATCTGTAAAATGCTCCTCTTGTACAATACTGCTATCTAATGTTAGGAAACTGTATAGCATCATTTGTTCCATTTTATACACACTCAGTGGGAAGGACTGGGGAAAGAAATGCTTCACTATAAGGATGTGTACAGTATTTATTTTACTTTGTGAGATATGAAAGCTTTTATATAATACTACAGTCATGCAGTACACAGTCTAATGATTGTTGATATTTGAGCAGTGGCAAAGACTGGGCAGAATTGTGACCATTTATAGTAAATATTTGCATAATTGAAGTTCTTTGAGTGTGTGTCATATTGATCTTTTCTATCATTCACGTTCAACTGTCATGCCAAAAGATATGCACTTTTTATATTGGAAAAAAAAAATAAAGTTAATATTCCATGGCTGCGTTGTAGATTTTAATGTTTGGTGGTTTAAAAAACATTTTCATGCTTGCTAAACTTTAAAAGCATTTCGTGTATTGGAAACACCTTTCAATGAGTGTATACAACAACATGTATACAAGCTTCGCATGAGTGTCTTTGAAAGTGTCCGAGGCTGAATGAGGCCTGTAAAAATGCAGGGTGAGGTGCTGCATGCACATAATAAATGGATTTATGAGGTGTTGACCCAATAAAGCCACTAAATAAAAGGCGGATTTCATATCAGCTTCACAGAAGATAATAAAAGTGTGGGACTGTGACTTTAATGTCTGTTTACTGTCTGTGATGATCAATTTAATAAAAAAGTGTTGTGCTGATTCACAGGATGCCTTCAAGTCCTAACTATTTACTTCCTTTCTAATTTTATTTTTTTTTGCAGGTAATATTCATGGCAAACA
>VOQJ01005599.1:16969-41183 GCA_015052665.1 Apistogramma diplotaenia
AGCCCAGGCTTCTTTTCAGCACTGCAGCCAGGCTGACAAAGAGTCAGAGCTATTCTTTTAACCTCAACTAGTAATGACTTCATGAATTTCTTCAGAAAGAAAATTTTAACCAATAGAGAAAAAATATATTCAGAACCATCTCACAGACATATGTTTATGTTCAGCTACTTTCAATACTACTTGTATTTGCTTCGATTCTCTCTCTAACTGAGCTTTCTGAGTTAACTTCAATAATTACTTGCTCCAAACCATCAATGTGTCTAGTAGACCCCATTCCTCCAAGACTCCTCAAAGAGGTCCTTCCAGAGTTATGCTTCAATCAATCTGTCTTTATTAGCTGACTATATTCCACAGTCCTTTAAGGTGGCAGTAATTAAACCATTACTTAAAAAACCCATCTCTTGACCCTGCTGTCTTAGCTAATTATAGGCCAATCCTTAACTTTCCTTGTATTTAAAAAAATCTTGAAAGAGTCGTTGTAAAACAGCTAACTGATCATCTGCAGAGGAATAATTTATTTGAAGAGTTTTAGTCAGGATTCAGAATTCATCACAGTACAGAAACAGCATTAGTGAAGGTTACAAATGATCTTCTCATGGCCTCTGACAGTGGACTCATCTCTGTGCTTGTCCTGCTGCTCAGTGCAGGCTTTGATAGTGTTGACCATGACATTTTAATACAGAGATTAGAGCATGCTATAGGTATCAAAGGTACTGCCCTGCAGTGGTTTGAATCATATTTATCCAATAGATCCCAATTTATTCATGTAACACACTAAGGTTAATTATGGGGTTCCACAGGATTCTGTACTAGGACCAATTTTATTTACACTACATGCTTCCCTTGGGCAGTATTATTAGAAAACATTGCATACATTTTCACTCCTATGCAGATGATACCCAGCTTTATCTATCCATAAAACCAGCTGACACATATCAATAAGTTAAACTTCAGAAATGTGTCCGACATAAAGGCCTGGATGACCTCTAATTTCCTGCTTCTAATTTCAGATAAAACTGAGGCTAATGTACTCGGCCCTGCAAACCTTAGCAACACAATTGCTAAACAGATTCTTACTCTGGATGGCATTAACTCTTGGAATCACTTTTACTAGGATATGTCCTTCAATGCAAATATTAAACACATACAGTATGTAGGACTGCTTTCTACTTAAAACTTTCCTTTTTGATCAAGCTCACCATTATGGCTAGATCAGGTTTCCCTGAACCTGGCCTTAGTTACACTGTAATAGGCCTAGGCTGCTGGAGGGCTTCCCAAGATGCACTGAGTGTTTTTTTACTCACCTCTTTTCACTCTCTGTGTGTTTATACACCACTCTGCATGTAATCATTGGTTATTTGCATCATGGACATGCAGCCAACAAATCGACAGCAACTGTGTGATGCTATCATGTCAATATGGACCAAAATGTTTCCTTGCTGAATCTATGCTGCGAAGAATTAAGGCAGTTCCAAAGGCTAAAGGAGAGCCAACCCGGTACCAGCAAGGTGTCCTAATAAATTGTCTGGTAAGTATACCATCACCTGGTGAAACATGCTAGCACTAGCTTGACAGGACATGCTTCAGTGCTGAGGTTGCTTTAGGCTAATGTATAGAGACATGCAGAAACAGAGACAACAGCATTCTTGACCATAAATATTCCCATTAACAGGTTAACGTATTTTTCAGAAGCTGACTTGAACAAAAGAGTCCAATCAATAAACAGAAACACTGGTTAAAAATGTAACCAGTGGCCAAAAATATCAAGAAAATGCATTCACGTCTGTTGAGTAAGGTAATATAGACTTTGCACCACAACTGCATGGGAAGAAATTATGTTCATGTGTGTATTCACCCTCCAAGGCCCTGCTCACTTACTTTTCCAAACACTATATATTTGCACATACACTAAGTATAAGCTAGTGTCATTTATGCTAGCTTATACAATTATTCCTAAGCTTCCTAAATTCAAAATTCAAAAGCAGAACACTAAGATACTCAACTCTGTAACTGAAACCTTAGACTCACTACTTAATCTAATCTAGGCCTGTTCAGAAAATTAACTCAAAGTTCATAGATAGTACTTTTTATGAGACAAAGATAAGAGTAAATCAACTAAAGCTAGTATTGTGGCTTTGTATGGATCCAAGCCCCAGTTTCTTACCAATGACAAATGCCTCTTTGGACTGCGTTCCATGTTCGTTGTACCACGGTGGTCGGCCAGCGGTGTAGATGGTTCGTTTGGAGGTGCGTAGCAGAGGAGGCTCTGACTTACACTGGCTGGTGGTCCTCTTCCTGGGTGATAGGCCTGTGCTAAGTGACGGGAGAAGCCGATCGAGGGAACCATCACCACCTCCGCTGCGAATCGAGAAGCACACAAGAGAACAGGGCATCACTGTCTGGAACAAAGGAAGCAACTTTCCCTTTTTGTCGGTGCGTGTTTCTGCATTTTATAAAAACTTGTGGTTTTGTGCAGAAGACAACATTTTCTTACTTAGTCGAGCCTGTTACTTGTACTCCTTGTATCTAGTGCACGCTGACAGGTCAGACACACCTATACAGTGCAGGCATTGTTTGTTGCATGTAACCATGGAGTGGATGAACAGATTGACTAAGGAAAGGTGACCCAGTTAGCTCACAGTAAACAACAGCAGTCCCTCCTGTTTATGCTTCAATCTGTCAACTTTGGTCTTGCCTAGTATAAGTGCTGCAGGCACTAATGTACAGATGGTAACATTTGGAGCTTCCCATAACTGTGTGAGAACCTTTAGAGCCATGGTGATGGACTGTGCTTTGCTATTCCATTGTATCTGACCACATTCAATGATCGCATGTTTGTCACCGAAAAGCAGAGAGTTACTGTAGCTAAAAACACTTAACAGTATATGTTGGCAGTGGAGCAATGCTGAGTCATCTAAGTGAATGCAATCCTCTGGTCAGTTTTATATGTGAATGTGTCATCGCAGCTAACAGGATAAAAAGGCCCTCATAAACAAATGACAACAAGCTAATTCAAAACAGGTACAAGGTGCTTAGTGGAGCGAGGCACGGGATGAATTTGCATTGACTATTCAAACTAAACATGATGGTCTCTCATCTGTTCTGCAAGACAGAGTTACAATAATGTTGATGACAAACCTTCCACTGTGCCCACTGCAAGAGATTTGTGTCGAAATACCAAACAGCTGTACAAAGTATACAAACTGAATGTGAGTTTAATTTTGTGGCCTCACAAACAGAAAGAATGAGCACTGCCATTCAGCCGCTAGTTGCGACTAATTAAGATTCAGAGCAGAGAACAAAGTAGGTACAAAGAACTAGTCTAACAGATTGCTCAGTCACCTCATTACTTCCTCTAAAACAACAGCTTCACTTCTCTTACAGAACCAGCATCTCGAGAAACTGCAGACTTTCGATGAAACAAAACATTATAGTGTTACGAAAAAAGCCCCTCGAATATTATTAGCTAAGCAATCAAAAGTAGCTCGAAGATCACCACCCAGAATCACAATCACTGTTTAACAAATACAACCTAACATCTGCGAGTGATATGTCTGACTGAGCAACAGTTGCAACACTTACTGCATTATCCGAGCCATCCACACTTCACCCAGCGAGGACTGTAAAAAACCAGAAGCCATGAACTATAACAGTCTGTGCAAAAAAAAAACAAGTCCTAGATGTTCCTCTGTTATCCAGTCGACTGTCAGCCTCCACACCTTTATTTAGGCCATATACCTGCACAGGTGGACGAAGAGGGGCAAACAAGAGAGACCAAAGATTTATCTTATCTCACCAGGGTCACCTGAGCTTAGATGGAGCCAGGGAGTGGAGTGGGAGACTGCATGAGGCGCATACCTCACTCAAGTTGGGTTATCAGTTAAAACCCAACCAGTGTGCAATAAAAGATTAGCCTAGCTGACTGTGCTGAATCATGCCCTTGTTCTGTGGTTTCACTCATTGTACCCAACGCACCGAAACGTTAAATGAATGCTGCACCTTTGTGACAAGAAGTCATAGTGTAGAAGGCACTTAGGAAGCAAACATCTAAGCCCAGGGGGCAACAGACTGAAGGATAATATCAGCACCAAATGAAGACACAATGTCAGATCTAATGCCAGTGTGCTACATAATTGTCTTTGTTTTCTGCACAATGGCTTACACAAACTGTACATTCACTCAACCTCACCTCAACTATTTGACATCAGATTGTTAATCTGTGCAACAACATTTCATAAAATGATAAGTATGCACTACTAGTACAACGCGATTGTTTCCCATCATAAAAAAAAAAAAAACTCCAAGAGGCTACAAAAGTGAACACCAGTTCAGAGTTGTATTTCTTTTTTATCCACAATCTGAAAGGAAAAACTGCAGAGACTTATAACTACATACAGCCAAAAGTTGTCCAAGAGAAGTATATTAAAAGAAACAAAAATGCACTTACCTGCCATCAGCTCTTAGTGTCCAACAGCCAGATATTCTAGCTCCTGAGTAAGCTGGCAGAGTGTTCATGATTGGAGAAAATACGAGGGAAACTTCCAGTGTGTGTACTCCAGAAGTTGTGCTTTAATCCTATACTACTGCCAACGGCTGTACTCAGTATTTATGCTTATATGCACTTAACAGCGCTCCCCTCTGGAACATCGCAGCCAGAGAGATGGCGATAGAAGGTGGTTAATGTACAGGGGAATCAGCTTGGATGAGAAACGAAACTTTAAACATCTGCTTAGCTTTCTGTTTCTTCCATTCTCTCGACAGAGTGAGACACAGAGAGAAGGCACTGCGGCTCGGTAGAGGAGGCGCACTCTGTGTGAAACTACAGCTTTTCCCTCCTCTTTCACCAACTCTCTGCTCCTCCCATTAGTCGCCCAGCCAACAAACGTAAGAGGATAACCTGCCCTCCAGATTATGTTCATTAGGGTGTATTAATAGCATCAGGTTAGAACCAGACCTCACCGCTCCTGGTACAAGCACCCACATAAGTAAACACACACAGAGACACATGCCAAGCATGGGTCATCTGTCTTTGGCAGTCAGTGCCGCAGTATGTGGCTGGAGGTGAAAGAGGGACCAGAAGAGAGCGACAGAGATACAAAGCAACAAATTTGGGGTGGGGTGGGGTGTGTGTGGGGGGAGGGGGGGGTGGGTTTGAGTGTGGAGCAGTCACACAGCCGGCAATTATTCTCCTCTGATGTTGACGCAGTTGGCTGAATTCACAACAGCGATGCCTCAGGCTGTGTTGGGGAGGTGAAGAGAAGGAGAGAGAAAGGAGAAATAGAAGGGCGGACTGGCGTGGGGGTGGGGGGGTTGACAGAGAGGAAGGGCAGAGGGGAACTGATGTGCTTTTACCCCGCGGGGAGGTGCAGTGCCTCTGTGTGCCTAACCAAGTCTAGAGATGTCAGCAAACACACACACACATGCCTGAAGAGCAATGTCCCCTCCCTGTCTTCACTCAGAGTGAAGACCAAGGAATAAACAGCATGATGAAACCCAACACTACCGCTGCTGCTGCTGCTGCTCTATCAGCTGACGGTCTTAGGAACAGCCCTGGGAAACACAAGCACCGACACACACACACACACGCCCATACACTCCTCCCAAGCTGCAATTCCTAGAGACAAACAAATCATTATGCTCCGAGTTCAGAGGAGAGGGACTAATTGTTTTCCAGTGCACAGAAAAACAAGTCAAAAAGCTGTGGAGTCCACCGCACGCACAGAGAAGCTGCTAGATATAATTTACACCAAATATGAAAGCATTTCCAAATATATGGGGGCATAGATTTGACCAGCCCTCATTTCTGTTTACTCACTCATTAATGCTATAGAGAAGACACAGAGGGGAATTCAGTGTTCTCCTCTAATCTGAACTCTAATGTTTTGAGACTGTCACTGTTGCTTTAATCTCCACTGAGAGGACAGCTGCAAAGCAAGAAAGCCATATCGAAACAAGAAGCCTGAACTGGTTGCTATGCCAAACACTGAGCCATCGCTCTAAGGCTGCAGAGACACACCGCAGGGTTACAAGGCCTTGGCTTCAGTAACACAGCCTAAAAGTAATACCGTAAGCACTGTAAGCTTTACTCATGACAAATTTAAACTTCAATAATTGAATATTTAAAAATCAAATGCATTCAGTGATAAATGGAGGTCACACAAGGGCCGTTTGCAGAAACCTTTTTTGCCTTGGACAGAGCTTGATTGGCCTCTAAATAAATAGTTGATGGTGTTTTTGTGTTGGATTACATTCCAGTCGCCAATTAAGTGCTTTGATGCTGTCACGTTATTGTAATATGTGCGCGTGTGTTTTGCAGCTACATTAATGTCAGTCGTCTTACATGTAATAATGTGAGTATAACTTTAAGTTTTGTCTGAGTTTTGTGTTTACAAAACAGGAACTGCTGTCAGTGAACAGAACAATGCAATAACGCCCTCTTGCGGATTGGTGAAGTACCAAACTGCAGCGTGATCTAAGGCAGACCAGCAGCTGACCAACAACTGGGCCAACTGCTTCAGCTCGAGTCTTAGTTCCCTGCCCCAATGTTATTCTATTCTGTTACCTTATATATCCCATAGGAAGCTGACATTTGTCAGAAATGGGCGCTTTACTCATGCCGCAATGCCTTCAGAAAACACCAAGGCGCTTTGCTTTCCCACGTCTGCTAAATGAAAGCTCTGTCACTTCACTTTCTCTGCTTTAGCCTAGCTGTTTCATTCTCTAGCGATTCGTCTTGTTCGTTTGGGTAAGTGAGCATATTTACGTTACGTTTGGGTGATTTCACAATATTTGGGGGTTTGTGGTGAAGATCACAATAAAGTAATGGTAAGAGGCAGCCTCGTGTAAAATACGATGACAGATTGTAAAGCCAAGAGACTGAGAGAGTGGACAAAACGACGGACTCAAGAAGTAGGCCCTCGTTTATATGATGTATAAATAATAAGCTAACAATCACATTGTAATATCCAGGCTGTTATTATATTATATCAGTTACAGTATCGCTAAGGGCGTACAGCGTAACAGGTCGTGCTTCCGTATAGATGCTTAATCCAACTACAAGTGGAAAATGGAAAAAAATATATATATATCGCCAAAATATTGTGCTGTATAATGCCAACGGTTTCGGGACAATTCCCAAACTCTAAGCGATATACCTGCTCGATACAGAGGAAGTTCTCTCTTCGCTGTCCATCGTTGAGCGCCTGTCTTCCACGCTAACGGCAGACCGCTGCCCTGTTGACGATCAGGTGTTGAGAGCGCGATCGCGTCTGAGGCATCATGGGACTTGTATTTCATCAGTGAGATCGATATCAGCGTCCCGCCAGCAGATGGACTTCAAGCCCCAGAATACATGTGACCAGGTTTTTTTTCGATTCACATTAAGCAGTATGTACAATATTTTAAGCATACAGGGCCTTTTATAAGCCACGTGTAGATCAGAATGCTGGTATTCTTTTTTATTTTAGTGTTACTTTATTCAAGGTATATTTTATTTTATTTTTACATGATTTTTTTGTATTTTTATATATATTTTATATTTTTATATTACTTAAATACTTAAATGTACACCCTCGGCCTCCCCCCTCTCACGTGTTCCTGGATAAAGGACTTCTTAACCAACCGGCCCCAGACTGTGACTTGGCCCCCATCTCTCCTCCACCCGCATGCAAGAAAGTGTGCCTTTCTCTTACATGGCACTGAACACGAGTGGCCCTCTAATCTCATTGTACATTCTGTATAATGACAATAAAGACATTCTATTCTAATATATTCTATTCTATTTATATGTAAATTTACAGTACATTAAAGTCTCAAAAGTCTAAAGCTACCCAATATTTCTTTGCATTTTGCTTCCAAAGAGACAGGTCTTTTAAAGTGGTCTTAAACAGTAATTTTCCAGGATTTCTGAAGGTCATACAGAGTTTTTCATTGAACATTTTCTGCTTTTTCAATTATTTTCAGTCCAGTCCTTGTAACTGACCATTTTCAGAAAAAAAAAACCCATTATAAGCCATTAAACATCGGCCTATAAATCATCCAAGCAAAAAAAAAAAAGCACCCAACTAATGAAATCTACCAGTGTTGTGTCTACATATAACAGACAAGAGACAAGAAAAAAACTGCCTTTGATCTTTAGTGGTGTTAGTGTCTTATCAAAATTGATGGAATTATGAATGTAGAAAAGTACTACTAGATTTTGATCTCAAACACACTACCAGTGTAGTAAAAACATACCTGAATAGAAAGCATATAATGAGATACTGTCAGTGATGGATTGGCCTCCGCAGAACTCAGACCTCAACATTACTGAAGCAGTGTAGGATCATCTTGACAGAGAACAGAAAATAAAAGGCAGCCAACATCCAAACGAGGGCTTTGAATGCCCTTCAACAAGCCTGAACTATTCCTCAAGTGGTTTTCCAGCAGCTGCAGTCTTTTTTATATAACAACAATATTGATCAAGCTTTTCAGTCTGGCTTTAAATTGCATCACAGTTCAAAATCTGCTCTTTTAACAGCTTTTAATTACCTTTTATATATTGTTGGTGCTGGTGACTATGCTGTACTTGTATTACTGGATCTGCTCCATCTGATACAGTGATCCACAAGATCTTGGTTTCACATCTTGAGCAATGTATCAATATTTATGGAACTGCTCTGAACTTGATAAGTCTTACATAACTAACAGGTCCTTTTTGTCAATATTGGCAACTAACACTCCCCCCTTAACCTGTGGTGTACCTCAAGGTTCCATTCTGGGTCCAATTCTGTTTTCATTGTATATGCCACAATTTGTTGTATATTCCTTAACCTGCTGTTTAGGTTAAGGTTAAAACTTGGCTCTCATCCCACTCATCAGCAGGCAGTTACACTTTCCATTAGCCTTTCAGATCTTAATCCCCTGACAATATATCTTAAACCTCAGGTCAAAACAAACAAAAAAAATCTTGATGTCTTAAATTTGACTCACAGTTGTTAAAGCCAGCTCTTTTTAATTAAGACTTTAACTAAAATATTTCAATTCATGACCTAGAGAAAGTCATGGTAAATGGACTAGTTCTTATATAGTGCTTTTCTACTCTTCTGAGCACTCAAAGCGCTTTATACAGCATGTTTACATTCACCCATTCACACCACATTCATACACGCACTTCCATCTGAAGCTAAGTGCTTATTATCTAACACTCACACGCATTCATATTCCAACGCCTGCGTCGGAAAGCAACTTGGGATTCAGTATCTTGCCCAAGGATACTTTGGCATGTAGCCCAGAGAAGCCAGGAATCAAACTGCCAACCTTGCGATTGGTAGGTGACCTGCTCTACCTCCTAGGCTACAGCCACCCCAAAAAATTCTGGACTATAAGCCGCTACTTTTTTCCCCACACGTTGAACACTGCGGCCAATACTACAGTGCAGCTAATGTCTGTTTTTTTTTCCATGCCCCCAAAAAACATTTTGCCTCATAACAGTTACGGAACCTGGAAGGGACATGGACAAAAACAAGAACAACAGACTTTTGCGAGATCTCGCAAAACTTTTTAAAGAAAAAAAAAAAGTCCCTAATTTTATGTCCTGCAGAGTTAATCTTGCTGCAAAAACTGGCATTTGCTGCCAATACTACAATGCAGCTGTGTTCTAAAGTGTGGGAAAAAAGTAGCGTCTTTTATCATCTTTATATTCAGTTTACAATCCCATCAAATACATGTTACACTGTAATAGCTTTAAAAAATAAAAAAAATTATAAAAGCTGATCCAGACGACACGTTTAGTCAACAAACTTTTATTAATTAGTTAAGGGATACTAATGCACAGGTAATACAACAAGTTTGGGAGAAAAAATTGTAACAGTTCAGACTCAAAGGAGGTGTTGAATCCTCCAATGTTAGGTACTATACAGCTTAATTTCAGATATGGAAATCTTTAATACATCATTAGTCTCATTTAATTTGTTACCTATATACCATAAACAGTTATGAGCTACAACATCATCTCTTAAAACTTTCAAAAGTTTCATCACCACAACCCCAACAACAGAGCTGGATGCCATTTCCTGCTTTTGAAGTAGGTAGCATACAAAACAAAGCACTGTTGTCAAAATAAAAGGGTAAACTCCTTCAGCGGTCTGGGGAGATTTCTAAGGATTAATCTTGTTTTTGGAAATAACATTGCTGACAAAGGGAAGACACTTGAGCCTGCTGTTTCCCCAGGTACAAAACTCACACCACACACAGTCCAGGTAAATAGAAAGCTCCAACAACACTCCTATTTCAAGCCTATTTCATGGTATAGTAAGTGCACTAAATACAGAAACAAACACACATACATATGCCTTGTTGTCCCATACTGAATAGATAATAATAAAAGGACTCTCTCAATGTATTTGCCATCATGTACTGAAAAAGCTCAATTTATGTGCATCATCAAAATGGATAAAATAACAGTAATAAACAGTGTATGCCAACATACAGGCCTACAATGTTGTTTGTGGTCTAAAGATTTTCTCAACCTTCTTTTGTGTAGATTTCATAATATGTAAAACACATTTTAAAGCAAACTAATAAAAGTAGGGGAGTGAAAAAAAAAAAGCCATACAATTTCGAGAAGACATCAATATCAAAATAACAGCAAGCCAACAAAATCAGCTAAATATGGTGTATTGCTGTACTCTAAACATGTTGCAGTCAGCTCACACTGCGGGATAGATATGTGTTTTCCACATCATAGGAAGACAGATAGTAAAGGGTGTGATAAAATATAAAATACCCACTGTTAAAAGCAGTGCTAAACTATCATATTGCAACACCAAAGCTCGTCAGGTAAACACAGTCAATGTGACGTCATTAATGAAACGAGTAACAAGCAGCTGATGAACTGATTCTGTGCCACAGCATAACACTCAACAAAAGTGTTACTATTTCTGACATCCAGTCATTACAAAGGTGCTAACTGTTTATTACACACGTACACACACACACACGCACGCACACACGCACGCAGTCTGGACAACTCATATTGAAAAGGTCCAAGGACCAATCAGTGCTTGTTCATCTTATCTTCTCCATCATCTGAACCTGGATAGAAGATAAAGGTCCATCCCAATAACAGAGACACGTGCATAATCATCCCCACCTGAAAAAACTCCATCAGTTGATTAGCAATGGAGGACTTCAGATTGAATCTTTGCTTTACATTATAAAAAGTCACAGCGTAGGAATGACACCACCTGGAAAAACACACATTTCAAATTCAATGTCTTTTTGAAAATGTTCTGCTGACATCAGTGCTTGGTTTTAACAATGACATTGATATTTCGGTGCAAAATTTAGAGGACTTGCCAGTAAGGATAATATGGACTTGAGTGAGTTGTATCAGGCCCTTAAGGTAGACTGGCAAGTAAAGCACCCTTATTATCTCACCAGAATATCCTCACAACATTTTATCCAAAGCTATCAGATTGCTATCTAGATAATACACACAATAGAATATAAAATAGATTTATGATCTGTCCTTTTTTTTTCAAGCAAGCAAATCATTATTGTTATGGACATAAACTTCAAATATAAATCAAATATTCCTGGAATTTTAATTTGCTCAAATTGTTAATAAACTGTGGATTCAAGTATCTACTTTGAACATGTTAAAGTGAAAATATCTAATCTTTTAGATTTTGAAAAGTAATTTAATATTTTGTATATATATATATATATATATTTATATATTTTAAGCTAATATAACATTAAGTGGCTAAGCAGCCCTAATCTTCAATAAGACCAGTTATGGCTTTGTGAGGTGAATCATGTTTATACCACTGTGTTGGATTTTAGATACAATATAGAAAGTGTCAATCATGTTGCTTATTACCCATGTGAAGACAAATTTAGCCTTTCTCCAGTTTAGCACCAGAGTAAAAAAATAAAAAAAACAAACAATCCCACTCCTGTACCAGACTGCCACTAGGTTAGGGTGAATAGTCCTGGAGTGCAAAGCTGCAAGAGGGGAGCAAGAAGGGTTAAAAGTTAAAGTGCAAGGCAATAACTTTGAAGGTTCAAGAATTAATTCATTTACATTATTATATGTGAATCTTAATTTGCAATTTTTTTTTGTTTAATAAAAGATTATTAACCTCAACCTCTCTATAAAAGATAGTATTTTTTAAAATTCTCTCCTTATCTTTGATTCAAGCAAAAGCAGTAGCCAAAATGTGGCCTCATCATTTGATTGTGCTGCAAAGGTCTTGCAAATTTTACACAGAATCCTTCCTTCTGCCAAACATTTAGCTTTGCCAGTCCGAATTTAGAATGCGCCAACTTTTTTTTGTTTAAATCAAACATGTCCTGTTATATATAACAAACTTAACAGTATGCCTTACAGATGTACATTTCAGTCACTTTTCTGGGTATTCTGCTCATCAACATCAGTGTAAAAGAAATCTGGAAATAATCATTTCACACTTCTTGAGACAGCAGATGCAGTTCATACTCATGTGAAAAAAATATCCTTGAAAGTGACATCTGTAAAAAATATTGTGAAACGTGAACTGACAAACATTTTAGCTTATATGACATTTGCTTACGTAAAACATGAAAAGCAAGTAACAATAATAGTCAGACCAGAAAAAAAAAATCTATATTAAAACAACATTGCACTAAAGCACGCACACTGCAAAGAATTCTGACTGCTTATGATCCAATTGGATGTGTCAGGCTTGGAAATGACAGATGGCATCATTGCTTTGAGTATATAGATATATAGATATAGATATTGTTCATGTACACAGTACAGTATATCTGTGAAAAAATGTGAAAACACTATTATTAAATGACTTCACCATGCTAATAGAATATCCTTTTTAAAACCTCTCAAACACAACACAAATCTTGCAGAAAAAAATGAGTCTCCATTGGTATTTAGAATACTACCTCTGTTTAAAAAATGCTATCTATGTAAAGGTCAGGACTTTGATTACTACAGACACCCCTGCTGTGAGTACAGAAATTGAAAAATGTGCCTTAAAGAGGAGACAAAAGTGGAATGGGGAAATAAAACATTACTGTTCTGAGTACTGTATATAACAGTATAAACATTATCTCGGGGTTGGGGGGTTCGAAACCAAGACTTGAAGACTGTGTTTTACTTCATATTGGTTGATTTGGCTTTCATCTCAGTGCCAAGTTCTAGTGGAGCTAGAAGTGTCTTTTAGCTTCATGGCAAAAATTTAAAGTAAGAATCCTCTCCGGCTCCTAGGTCAACAAAAGCAGAGCTACTCTGACAGAGACAGCCTCTTGGGTTTATTTCTTCTGTTGGTGGAGGGAATTGGCTGTCTGTTTTGCCGTGAATTCTCACTGTCTGTTGGGTCAGGGAACAGGGCTGGGGGCTGTGCTGTGCCAGAGAACAGCGTCACTGCAGGACTTGAGTTTTGAGTGGAAAGTGCCTCAGTTTTTGTTTGGAGAGGTGCATTCACAGGGGGGCGCTCTTTTGGTTTACGACCCCTCTTCTTGCCAGTCGTGGCGCCATTCCTCACCTCGGCTTTTATCCCATTGTTCTCTGGGACTTTACTTTTGCTACTGGAGACAACTTGACTGGCAGCTGCACGGAACCAGTTCTAAGACAGAAACAAAATAAACAGTGAACAACTCAAGATTCAAAGAAGGCAAAAGAGCACAAATACACCTGTATCTGTGTATATTTTCTTCTATAATTAACTGACTAAACCACCGGATCTGAATACAAATGCTGAGTGTTAACTGGGAACAAAAAACTACGTATGGAACACAACCATTTGTGTTCCAAAGGTTACAAGATAACCTAAAAGATAGGTTCAGGTGAGATCTGTATAGACCTGATGGTCTTGTTTGCCCGCAAGTATTATCACAATATGTTTTTACCCATGAACAGTGTAACAGACGGATGTAGCATCCTGTCATTACTTGTTGCTCTGGAAAGTCTCATTATGAAGCCTGAAGTGTTTTCACCGTCACCAAAATGACAAGCATGGGGTGGCTCTGTCTGATGCTCACTTGCTAATGACTTATGATTGCCAAGTTGTTATTCGATGATCACAATCCTCTTATCTGACTCTTGGAATCACCATAACTGACTTAATGTTCAATTCAATACGACCTGAAACTAATGATCGGTTATTGAGGTTGAGGGCGAAGGCCATTTTCCCATAGACTTGTATACAACTGCAAGACTTTTTGCAGCCATAGGCACACTTTCAGGTTTGCTTCACCTTTCAGATAAAAAGAAAATACTTCATTCATCCCATCAGGGAAATTCAGGTATTGCTCACACACACAGAGAAATAAAATAAATTGTAAAACAGTACAAATGGGTCAATTACTGTTACCATGTTGAAAGTTAAGAGTAGTGACCTGGTCATGAATCTCCTGTACTGACACAAACATTATAAAATCTCATGGCAGGAGGAAGAAAATATCTTCTAAAGCATTCTGTCCTACAGTGGAGAGGGTGGCTACTGTTGTCGAAGGAGTTCTGTACATTCCCCTCCATATACCTTTCCAACAATTCCCAGTGAGCCCACCAGTCTTGCCCATTAACAAGCCAGCTTCTTCACCAGCTTGTCCAGCCTCTTAGTGCTCTTATCCATCATACTTCCTCCCCAACACAGGGCAGCAAAAAGAAAGGACAGTGGCAACAGCAGTCGGATGGAATACATGCAGTCTATCTTCCAGCATAGAAGGTAGACTGCAAAGTCCACCTTTTCAGTCTGACTTCTATGCTGTTTATGGTTTAATATATATTAACAGAAATTCGATTTACTGAACAGGATCTGTTTAAGGCAATTAGCACAGTTTACACTGACAGTGACCCACCTGTGAGTGTGTCTTGCTAATATGATACTTGACACCACTCTCTGAGCTAAACTCCTTCTGACAGATCAGACAGGTGTACTTGCCCAGTTCGCCACCACCCTGTAAGACACACAAGAAATGTTGCTAGTACCTTGTTGGACACACTTAAGCTTTCCTCTGAGATTCTGGTCGACATTAACATGATGGCATTACACACTTGTTCCAGATTTGTGGGCAGCACCTTCGTGAGATGACTCTTTTGTTCCACCACATCCCAAAGGTGCTCTGCTGGAATGAGCTCTGGTGATTGTACACCTGTTTCTCTGTTATGACTGATAAGATACTTGCTCTGATGTACAGTTTAAGGTTTCATAAGGTGCTCTTCATGAAGGGGCCATTAATCTTAAGGGGCATCTCGTTGAGAAAACATATAATTCTCTCTATATAGATTTCTTGCCCATAACTTTTAAACTTTAAAGAGGTGAAATTACATGCAATTACACTTCACTGTGTATGATGAGTGAGAAGGGATATCCTTAATATGAGCATAGCAGCCCCTCCCACCTGCTGTTTAAATCTTTTCTTTCTAGAGCACAGCCAATCTAAAAAGGCTTGTTGTAGACAGTTGAGGAACAACACAAAAGCCCAATATAAGAAAAATATAAATGACGGCACGTGAAAAATAATTGCCCCTTTAAGATGATGCTTTGAGAAGTAACACAACATAGAACTGTGATTCTTATACTTCTGCTTCATTTTATATCTTTATTTGTTTTTATTTTATTTTTAACTGCATAATTGTAATGTGTGTATTTGACTGTTGTCTCTTGCAGCAATGATACAATCCAGGCGGTAGAGACACGGGGTTTTGCTGCAGTGTGGCTTTTTACCTTGCTGCAGTTGGCGAGATGGGCCTTCAGTCCTGACACACTGGAATAGACAGCTTCACAGTTCTAGGACAAAGCAGAAACACTCAAGGATTGAACCCACTCACTTCATTCTCATTTATGCTACTCTGAACTTTAAAGCAAATCCCTGTTGTTTTACTCAGATATTTAACGTCATTTTCTGTACATGATATTCTTATATATTCTTACTTCATTTGTGCAGCAGATGAAGCCCTTCTCTTTGACTTGGTTTTTCCAAGCCTCTAGAAGCTCTGGACTGAAACTGGGGAGGCCAGGGCGGGTGTAGTTTAACTATTTGGAAGAAAACATTTTTTTAAATAAATCAGTGTTCATGTCATTTTCATGTCATTTTAGTGTGTAAAGAAACACATGTAAACCAAAGAGCTTTTTTAAAATCTCCTGATGGAACTTGCATGGCGCCATTGCATGGAAAGGCTGGCTTTTATATGTTTGATATAATAAACTGTATATGAAGTCGTTACACTTGTATTTACTGTGGTCATCTCTGAATGGGTTGTGTATCGTGCATCCAGTTTTTGTCCTCACCCTCTTGCTGTCAGGAACCAGGTCATCCTTGATGCGCCGTTTTGTACCCCAGTCTTTCGCCAGCTCATCCTCAGCTATTTCTTGCAGATGGAAAACTGCCACCTGAGCTGACCGCCGCCTCACTCTGCCACTTGGGGTCCTTTCAAAGTCCTCCCCCTGGCTCTCAGTCTGTGCTGCTTTTTGTTGGTTTGGTTCCTTTTCCCTTTCCCTGTTCTTCTCCCTAGCTTCTCTGTCCCTCTCCTTAGGCTGGCTTGATGGGCCTCTTTCTTGCCACTCTTTCCTTTCAGTTTGGCTTTGCTCCTTCTTGCCTCCTGATGGACATTCTTCAGAGATCACCTGCAAACACAGTAAGACTTTAAGTGAAAATATAAGAACACTTTACATACTTATTCAACTCCTAATTGGCAAATAATGCAAAAATAAGGTCTCTCTCTTATAAATGCTACTACAACTCTTCCAAAAATGATCTCACCCTCTCCTTCCCAGTGTTGTTGTTGGTGTCAGTGATACTATCCATGAGGTTGGTGGTGGCTGCGGCTGTCATTGTGGTGGTGAGGGCCGTGGAGTGTTCGGTGCGCACATGGTAGTCTCTGCCAGCCTTGGAGCGGTAGTTTTTTCCACAGTGCTGGCACAGAAACACAGGCTTCGCATCGTCAGAAGAATACTCTCTTCCACAACGCTGCTGGTGATACTGGTAGCCCATCAGACTGGAAAAGTGGGCTGAACAGCCCTGTATTTGTGTACGTGTATGTGTGTGTGTTTGTACACAAAATGTGTGTGTGATTGAGTGACGCCAGTGACAAAAATGAGACAGAATGAAAACAAACATTAAAGCAATAGACTGGGTAAGTGGAACAAAGTGTAGGTTTAATGGAACGCTGCATTTGGTCAATACTTTGTGGCTAACGTTAAAAAGACAGAGAAAACAGGAGGAAGATGCTCATTTTTCAGTGTGAAGACATGTCATTGTAGAGTTTATTCTTCACAGCTCTTTTTATTCTTACTCTCTCTGCCTTTTGCACTCTAGTGTGAGTAGTGTGAAGCAGGGTGTTGATGTGGTTTTGGGCAACATGTCAAGAACAAGGCATAAAGGGGAGAGAGAGAGAGAGAGTGAGGGAGAGAAAGAGCGATGCAAAGGGAGAGAGACAAAAGCGGATCCTGAGGACAAGGAAGAAATGAAATCAGAACTGGCAGATGAGGAGGGACATAAATGTGACAGAAAAGACATAAAAGTTGAGACAAATGGAAATGAAGGACACAGGAAAGCAAGAGTAGAACAGAATAAGAGACAGTAAAAAGAGGAAAGGACCACGGAAGAAGGAAGAAGTGCATACCTCACTGGGACACTTGATTCGTCCCATCTGTTTGAGCACTCGACGCAGCCTTTCCCTTTCCTCGTGCTCGTTGCCCGTCTGGCCTTCGCTCCCTGAGGGCTGAGGGGGAACAAACACACCATCACACCACAACACCCCCCGCTTCCTCATGACTTAAATTTAAAAAAAAAAGAAAAGAAAAAAAGAATACGATCAAAATGTGTTTTCCATCTCTAATGTTCACACTATGCCAGGATCATTAAATGGTTTCGTGGTGATGCTGTTACTCAAGGCATGTTTGTGACAACTGTCAAACTAGTGTTTTCACTTGCATGTTGGCTGGTGCCAAACACCGGCTAAGACCAGAACAACAGATGGCAGAGCTGCCAGAGAGGAGAAAGAAATCCAAGGAACTAGAGAGAGAACGTAGACTAAGTGAGGGGTCCCAGTGGAACACATTTCATGTGTTTTCTCATGTGTTAAACACACAGAGATGACTGACACACAACACTACAGTAGCTTTCTGTAAAGGAAGGAGGGAGATGCCACTCAAGTACTTCAAAAGAACTCCTGCACAAGCCTGTGGGCAGCAGGACCGGCACCAGCCAGCCTCTGATATGCAATGACAGGGACAGAAACAATGGAACTACATCAGCTTGTATTCTTAATGCTTCGATCACAGACAGCAAAAAAGCAAGCGTAAGAGAAAAAGGCAGCACTATCACAATAGCAACACCAAGGTCAATCTCAGTGGGTGACCCCTGTCCTTCTGTCAGCTTGCTGTGTTTCCCACACTGCATTTAGGCAAAGCCACATGACAACACTGAAAACAGCCGACCGAGGGTCAGTGCAGTCTCTAAATCATACAGGAACCAATCACAATAACGTTGCTTACCAGTTTAATATAGGAATATTAGTAAACTATTCAATAGACATGATAATAATACTGGCCACATTAACATATATAAACTTAAGGGCTCTAACAAAATGTATCAGGAAAGGCCTTGTTTCATTACATGTTCATCCTTCCTACTATTATACTGTAAAATATAATAGTTCAACATTTACAAAAACAAAGGCTCTGCAAACTGGTCCATGGAACACATGAGTGATGAAAAAACTGTTCTGTTCATTCAAAAACACATGTAAAATAGTTTTAGATTACTTTTATTACCTACTTCCATAAAAATACAACCCTAAAGGCACTACATTGTATAACACCAGCATCAATAAATAACACGATTGATACTGAGAAGTGCGTGTCTTACTGTAACACAAAGAAACATTTGTACATAAAAAGAAAGGGAGCTAAGGGCATATCACACTTCTAAAGATCCTGTAATTCTAAGCAATGTGTTATCTACCCAGATCTTTCAATTTTCCGCCTTTTAAAATTCCATTGGAAAGAAAAGTAAAAAGAGTATGACAAGACAAACCCACAAGCTAAAACAGCCTTTAATCAGCAACTATATCAAGTCTAGAGCCCACTGAAAATGCACCAACACACAGAGAGTCAACACTAACACTCATTCTCTCACAAATACTTTACTCAGCTAGTCAGAAGAAAAGGAACAGCAGAAGTTGAGATGCGTAGTAGTGCTGAGGAAGACAACCTTACGGAAGAGGATTTGGGCCACTATAAAAGGGGGGGGGGGGCATTTAAAAAAAGGCAGCATAATTTCTGAGATTAAAGTCAGAATAGTGAGAAAAAACGTCACAAAAAACAAATAATCTGAATTTTGAGAAAAGTCAGAATTCTGACTTTAATCTCAGAAATTATGCTGCCTTTTTTTTAATGCCCCCCCCCCTTTATTTTAGTGGCTCCAATCCTCTTCCGTACAACCTTGTGCAGACTCTAAGCATTTCATTCTTAACACACACAATGCACTAATGCCTTTTGTTCTGCTGGACTGGAATCCTGCCAATAAGGTCAGCGCACAACAGGTCCCTTCTGAAGATAAATGATAGCATCAAACAGTTTAACTTGGCTGACACAGATGGCATGGTCATCTATCAGAGCTCTTAAGCTAGTGAACATTACACAGCCCAAGTCTGTCACACACACATACACACGAATGAGTATGTATTTCATATAATATACAAGAACACTGTATGTGGTCATGCAAAAGCACAAATACCAATGCTACATGCCACAAGGTTTGCTACTTGTAGATTCATTAATCTTTTATCATACTTTTTGAAACAGGCAGCTTTAAATTATTCAGCAAACTTCATAGTGGTACCACTGCTCTAATGCAGGAGTGTCATGATAATATCTTAATGAAGCTCTCTGCTGTCAGAGTTAAGACAGCTGCAGAAAGAAATGTGAGCGCTTCGCTGACAAGAATACCAATCACCAGTTCAAATGAATAATCGTGATCATTTAGAGACCCCAAGATCAAATTGTGAGAGAAGGGCATAGCATCTGACGATATGTTTGCAACACATTAGACATACAGGGAAAGAACAGCTTTTTTGTCATTCTGTCCATATGTACAGTAGGTGCATATAAATAGATGGGCATCTACATATGGTCAAAAAACACTGTTCCTTAACAGCCCCAGTGTAAAGTGATACTAGCAAATATATATGTAAGATTTTTATATATACACAATCACAAATGCAAGTCAAACTATTAGTATGAATTTATTCTGTGTTGTTTCAAGCTAATTACCAAGCATCTGGACTCATACTGAGTCATGGCAAAAATGAGCAAAGATCAGTCACACGTTGTCGTTTTTGTGTTTGACTTTTTTGAGGCAGGTTTACAAAGATCAGCGAGTACCTTGCTGCTGTGTTCAGCCATGGTGTGGTAGTTGAGGCCGGCCTTGGACCTGAACTGCTTGTGGCACTGCTTGCACTTCAGGGCGTCCTGGAGCTGCAGGGGTTGAAGGCCACATGAGAAGCTCAAATAACATTCTCTCTATAAAGGAAACTAATCCACTCCTGCTGGCTTTGCTCTTTATTGAATCCATCAGTATAGCAACATTTCATCTGTAACCTAATAAAGTTAGTTATTAGTGCAGGTTCTGATCAAAATAAAGGACACATCGGGAACCTGAAAAAGCCAATTTATCACACAGTCTTCCTTGTTGTAGGCTTCTCTCCTCGCCTCAGTATTGATTTGGAGACAGAGGTGCCTTGATGGTGAGTGACCCAGTGGTAATGTGGTGATTCTGTCATTGCTTAACAGCAGACTGTCACTTTAATAGAGTCACACAGGCCACTGGGCTAAGGAGCCATTAAAACTGGCTGCAGGAACAATCCCTATGAGGGCTCAGACTACTGCACCTCTCAGTTTTGTTCATCAACTGGAAAAGCTTGATACAGTTGAAACAGCCTTTTTTCCACACTTTAACCCTATTTCATGTATACTACTAATAAATACAACTGAGTGCACCACGCTCACAGTAGCGTACAGAACCCTTTGCCTTGATTTATTTCAACTTTGATATCGCAGACATTGAATGAGTATTTTACACAAGAAACTGGTGTGAGGCCCCTCTGTTGTATGATATTGCATAGCCTCGTTATCACTATCTTTACTATAAAGGCTCCTGTGCTTCTAGTTTTAAGTTGTAGAATGTGCAATCAACACATATTCAAAGCTTCTTGCCAGTTAAGCTTTATACCTCCAGAATTCAGCAGTTAGTACAGGATGGTTTAATATCACAGACATGCCATATTCAGATCTTCAGCAGGCAAACCTCTCCAGAAGCTAAAGCAGCCAAAGCAAATTTGCACTCAGGCGCTTGCTACTACCAGCAAAACAGTTTGCTCTGACAGCAGTTTCTCTCCCAGTCTGCTGAGCAGATGTATCGACTACTGACCTTCTGACAAATCTCCATGTGTTTCTTGAGGCCATGGATTGTTTTCCTGGTGACGATGGAGCAAGTGGGACACACCACTTCACCTCTCTCTGAGATTGTTCGCTGCCACTGAGCGTCAGGAACAACTCCTGAGGAACACACAGAACAATTACACTGGTATGACGTCTTTATGTGTCAATAATTTGGATGATCAGTTAATAATTTAAGTTATTTCTTTAAAAAATACCCTTCAAAATAACTCAGTAGCACCACCAAATGTGAGAAATGGCTAATTTTCCCACTTTCATATGAAATTAATATCCCTGAGGTTTTGATAGTTTGCTGAACAGAACAAAATCTGAAGACATCAGGTGGGCTCTGGCCAGTTGTGAGGTTTGATTACATGATTACATGTAACTGATTTATAATTATGCATGTTCTTTTGTCTGGATAGGGTTTTTCTCAGCAGTCCAAAGGCATGTATAAAAGGTTAACTGGTAATTCTCAGTTGGCTGTACAGTGGGTGTGAAGTGAGCGTGAATAGTTTTCTGTCTCTTTGTGTCAGCCTTGCAATTGACTAGTAACCTGTCCAGGGTGTAGCCTTCCTCTTGGATGGATGGATAACTCAAAAACGGTGATCTGTGTACTCACCAGAGCTTGTTGTAGCCGAGTCTTTTTTCGAGGGCTGAACTGAGGGAGGTCTTCTCTGATTCTCCTCAGCAAACCCACTCCCCTCTGATCTCTTCACACGGCCTGCCTTCAGCTTCTCCTCTACTTTAGTCATCCCTATAACATACATGTACACACACAGACACACATAAACAGACATAGTTATGCTAGTGATTAATATTCAAACTGAAAGTATTAATGGTAAAGTGAGAGATGTGAGCAGGACAGATGTAGGGCAATGCTGAACAAGAACATGATACTAAAAAAGGAAAGGTGATACTGACTATAAATTGAAAAAAGGAGGCTGAAAATGGAAGTCGTTTTGAGCAATACCAAATCAATCACAAGCAGACTAAAAGACAGAAAGAAGAGCGCTGACTCCTGCAAGCTGCAGATGAGTTGTCTGAGAAGTGATTATAAGTAGTTTACAACTGTCTGTATGCTACATCAGTCACTGACCCTTTCAGCTTATATCTGAATGAGACATAAAGGCTGGAAAAGATATGTGCATGTAAAGAGTGTGCTTTGTGTGTGTCACTGATTCATTTAGCCAAATATGAAAGTACTCTACAATTACCACATTAGCACTGTGTAGATGACCAGCACCATTGATCAGTGGCATCACAATCACTTACACAACTAATAATGTAATAAAGTTCTTTGGAGTCCCTTTCCCCAGCAGTGACACATTTGTCCTCTCAAGAACTCAATATTTAAGTAAATTAGCAAAGGGTTCCTGAGGTCTGCTGCATACACATCCATCCATCTATCCATTTTCTGCTGCTTATCCAGTTTGTGACCATAGGTGATGGTAGGGACATAGATTGACTGGCAAATCAATACTCAGCTCTCTCTTCACCATAACAGACATGTGTAGCGTCATCACTCCACAAAATACCTGTAGACTTTATGGATAAACTCCCACACACACTCAAATATCTTTGAAAGGATAAACAGCCTGCCCAGCGACCAGGATGAAAACCCCATTGTTCTTCCTGAAACTGAGGTTTGACTAATGGAAAAATTCTCCTTTCTAGCAGCCTGGCAATAGGAGACTGAGTAGTGTGACAGTAGTTGGAGCACACACTCCGGTCCCCCTTCTTGAAAATAAGGACCACCACTCCAGTCTGCCAATCCAGAGGCACCACCACAGTCAACCAAAGCAGCTCTATAGCACCCAGAGCCTTGAGGAACTCAGGGCGAATATCATCCACCCTAGGGCCCTGCCACCAAGGAGATTTTTAAGTACCTCAGTGACCTCATTCCCAGTGACCCCTCATCCCCAGACTCTGCTTCATGGGATTAAGGAGGTCCTTGAAGTATTCCTTCCATTGCCTTACTATATCCTTCAGTTGAAGTCAGCAGTGCCCCTCCTGAGTTGCTTGATGAATTACAAGAATTGCTTCAAGGATGTCCTGAAAGTTTTTTTCTATGGCATCACCAAATTCCTACCACACAACTGAAATTTTGCTTCAGTCACCATCTGTGCTGGATTTTGCCTGCCAGTATCCATCTTCTGTCTCCAAAGTCCCACAGACTAACCAAAACTGATAGTATTTCTTCTTCAGCTCGATGGCTCTCTTCACCTCTGGTGTCCACTACCTTGTTGGGGGATTACAGGCACCAACCACCTTGCAGCCACAGTTCTGTGCAGCAGCCTCAACAATAGAGGTGCAGAACACGGCCCATTCTGACTCAATGTCTTCAGCCTACCTGTGAATGCTGTCAAAGTTCTGACAGAGGTGGAAGTTGATGTTCCTGCAGACTGGGGCATCTGCCAGGCATTTCCAGTGCACCCTCACTATAAGTTAAGGTGCACCAGGTCTATCCAGCATCCTACCCCACCACCTGATCCAACTCACTGGGTGGTGATCAGCTGACAGCTCAGTTCCACTCGTCACACGAATGTACTGAACATACCGCCACAGATCAGATGATAGGATTACAAAATTATCATCTTGCAACCTTGTAACTTGCAACCTTATAGGCATCCTTATGTTTGAATATGGGGTTTGCTATGGACAAACTGATATGCACAGAAGTCCAATAACAGCACACCATATCTCACTGTCCATATCTCACAACCTCCTGCTTCTCAGTTCAGCTCCTCTCCAGGAGACTGGTACCACAGCCCAGGGTGTGGGTTCAGGGG
>VOQJ01005600.1:2947-15160 GCA_015052665.1 Apistogramma diplotaenia
ATTTACAGGTGTTGCTGACTGTGGTTTGAACTAAAAATCATGATCAGTACAGGAATGCCCTACATTTTTTACATAAAAACTAAAAATAATACTGCAAAGAAAAAAAAAGGATTAAAAATTTGTATATTCCTGCATGTTTGTGTGTGTGTGTGTGTGTGTGGCAAGCATTAACCCAGTCCAGTTGCTGGTAATGTCTACTATCATTTACTTAAGTAAATGATAGTAGAAGGCATATGCTGTGAATCTTGTCAGACTTGTATATGTCTCAGACTTATATACTTCTCAAAAATTTAAAGAAACACTTCGAAAACACATTAGATCTTAGTGGGTAAAAAAAATCATGCTAGATATCTGTACTGATATGGACTGGGTAATGTGTTATGAATCAAAAGGATGCCACACATGTCAAATCTAAACCTACAGAGGGCAAAATTCAAAGACATCTCCAAAAATCCAAGTGAAAAAAATGATGCAGCAGACCAGTCCATTGTGACAAAATTTCATTGCAGCAACTGAAACTGGTACTCAGCAGTTTGTATGACCTCCCCACGTGCTTGTGTGCATGCCCGACAGCATCAGGGCATGCTGCTAATGAAATGATGGATGGTGTCCTGAGGGATCTCCTCCCAAAGCAGAGCATCACTGACCTCCTGGAAATCCTGAGGTGCAACCTGATTGCATCAGATGGACCCTTAATGTCCCAGAGGTGGTCACTGACCCACCACCAAACAGGTCATGCTGAGCTATGTTGCATTCTCCAGAGGTTCTCCAAAGCCTTTTCAGATCAGTCACATGTGATCAGGGTGAACCTGCTCTCATCTGTGAAAAGCACAGAGAGCTAGTGGTGGACCTGCTGGTTCTGGTATTCTATGGCAAATGCCAGTCAGGCTCCACAGTGGCAGGCAGTGAGCACAGGGCCCACTAGAGGATGTCAGGCCCTCAGGCCACCCTCATGAAGTCTGTTTCTGATCATCTGGTGAGCGACATTCACATCAGTGGCCTGCTGGAGGTTATGTTGTAGGACTCTTGCACAAAGGAGCAGATACTGATCCTACTGATGGGTTAAGGATCTTCTACAGCCCTGTTCAGCTCTGCTAGAGTAACTGCCTGTCTTCAGGAATCTCCTGCAGGCGCTAGAGACTGTGGTGGCAAACAAAGTGAACCTCCTGGCAATGGCACATCCTGGAAGCATCGGGCTACCTGAACTACCAGGCTTGTCACATCGTTGCCCCTCTAGAGCACCTGTTGCTAATTTTGTTAAGCTGAAACTGACTAACAACCCCCTCTGCTACTTAACTGACCGGATCAATATCCTCACAGCTTAACTAACTCGATGATATACTCTGATTTATGCAGTTTATAGAAAAAAAAAAACTCCCACTGGACTGATGGAAAATTAATACAAGTTTGCTTTCTATTTCTTTTCCAATCAAATATGTAATAATAGACTTCTTGTCCTTAGCAACGATATAGACAGATGAAAAAGATGAATAATGGGCCCTGAATGTTAACAACAAAAACAAACAAACGCCACTGTTATTGCAAGCAATCTCATCCCATTAAAACACTGAACATGCACAGTATAGTTTGCAATATTAAAATAAAAAGCTTTTTAATTATCAGCACTGATTATGAAGCCATTACAGCAATCCTCATAACAAGACAGCAACAATCCAGTGTTCAAAAAAAAAAAATCGTTATACATCTCTTTTTTTTTAGTACAACGCTCTACTCATCTAGCAACAGATTTTAAGACTTACTTTTAAGTGATGTTTTATTTACTTCATTAATGATATTGTTATAAATCTGTCTCTTTATTTTCAGCAATGTAATTAAAGATACCAGTGAGATTTTAGATTGTGAATGAGGTACTAATACTATTTACCTGACACGGAAGAAAGAAAGAAAACAGCCTCTCCTGATGGAGGTTCACTACAGCTAGAACACCCAGGAGACTCAAATACAGAATGCAAAAACATCTGTAATAGGAAGCAGCATGATGCGATACCGTCCCACCAGTTCTGGTGTATGTGCCCTAATAGGTCATGTCTAGAAAACATGCATCTTTCTTTATGCTACATGCACAATCAAGGTTCCTTGGGAGGTTGCTATGGGCACTGGGGTCTTACCATGCCTCTACTCCAAAAAAGCAACAAAAAAAATAATAATAATAATAATAAGATGATTGTGTTCATTTTAGGCCTCAAAGGGGGTCTATTATGGTCATTTTCAACTCCATATTTTAATTCTTGGACTCTACTTGGTTCTTGGGAGCATTCAAGTGCAAAAATAATTCTTATTAATCTTATACTTGGCAGCCCCACAGCCCTTTTAAATAGACTTCACAATTTTATTGGCTTTTCTGGTTTCGTTTTAAATATAATATTTTAAATAATATCTGGCTAAGGATCAATCATCCAAAAGCTATAAAATTAATTGTGGTGTCCCCCAAGACATGGCATTAATTTCCATAGTTATGCTTATGACACCCGGTTTTACATGGTCGTGCCTCCTGATGAAACTTTTCTCTTAAATTGTATTTCGGATATTAAAATATGGATGACAGAAAAAATGTTTTACAGCTCAACCAGGACAAGAGAGTCTCTGCACTGGCCTTTCGCTGGTTTTTAAGGCTCTTAATGATTTTAGCCCAGATTATTTACCAGATCTGCTTTTATATTATTCGAACCTCCAGGTCTTCAGGTCAGGGTTTTTCTTTTTCTTTTTTAAATTGTCCCAAAGTCAGAACTAAAACACAGTGAGACAGCTTTCTGTCACTATGGTCCACGCCTGTGAAACAGCCTTTCTGAAGCCCTGAGAACAGCAGACAATGTGAATCCTTTTAAAGCCAAACTTAAGACCCACCTTTTTGACCTGACTTTCATTTGAACTGATATTTAAATGTGCCCTTTTACTTCTGCTCACACATTTTACTTCGCTTCATACCCTGTATTCTTTATTTCCCTGCTCCATATACTAATTTGCTCATTTATTTTTTGGTTTTAAAGTTCTTATCTGGTCTCTAGAGTTTCCTCCCTGATAGCACTTTCTGTTTTTAGTGTTTAATATAGTAGTGATCTGTCTGTGTGTGTGTGTGTGTGTGAGCGAAATAGACTATGCCAGGGCATTTTGGCATATGTTACAGAAAAGTAAAGCACTTTGAGCTTCGAAGTTGTCTGGAAAGTGCCTTATAAATAATGCTTGATTGATCGATTGATTGACTGAAACAAGCTGTTCCAGTCCCATCTGTTTAAGTCAAGGTTTTTTCTTATTGGACGCCCCTTGCAAGCAGAAGGTTTGAACAGCAGGTGGATGGGGCTTATGTGATCACTTCTTAAGGATCACTTTAATCGTTTTTAGACACTTTTTAGTATTACAGAAAACCTTATAGAACTATTTTCATGTATTTCACTAAAGAATCGCATCGAAAAAGAGGCAAAATCTTTACATCAGCTTTTCCTTCTTCTTCTTTTCCATTTTTATATCTCAAATATCTATTTGATATTTGAGCGGTTACTGCGAACATCTACACGAGCTGGTTAATATAAAAGCCACATTTATGCAATTATAGTAACGTGTTTAACAGCAGAACAGTTTGCAACATTAAGAACCTTTCTGAACATTGTACAACAGTGAAATGCTGCAATATAAACAAGTTAAAAGAAACGCTAATTATGATTCACAAATATAGTTTGACAGAGGTCAGATTTGCGCAGGAAGCAAATACCAATTTGGATCAAAAAGTGATCTCATTAAATCACAGCGTCTTGTAGAGATGGTGTTTTTCCTTTCCTTTTTAGTTTGCATTTTCTATCCAGACATGCCGTCCTGCATCATAACTGAAAGCCAGAGATGAAAAGATGTAGGAGAGAGAGAGGGTGATGAAGAGAAAGAGACAGAGAGGTGAAGATGGACTAACATGGCGCTGCTGGCAGTCGAGTTGGACATAGCGGTGCTTGAGATCACGCCACACTTGGAGCATTTCAGGAGCAGTCGGCTCCGCGCCTCCGCTGGGACACTTTAGGACATGTACAGACATACACACACACACACACACACACACACACACACACACACAACCATGTGAGGAGGAAAGGAGGGATGTAAGGGTGTGGGATGTGTGGGAAGGACAAATACCAGTTGTGACAACAGGTGAATGTGCGAGTGTCACAATTGCAAAATAACCAAAAGAAAAAAGAACAAAACAACATAAAGTGAGAAAGTTGACACAACAAAGAGAGGGAATAGAGAAAGGAAAAAAAAGGGAAAAAGGGAAAGGAGAAAAGAAAGAAAGGAAAAATTAAAACCAGATCTTAAAAAGTAGCAGCAATGAAAAAAAAACAGTCAGGATACAAAGATTTTGATTCAGAGCAAGTAGAGAGAACATGAGAGACGGACATTGTAATGTTACAGCAATCATGTGGATTAACAGATTACAGTGATGCAGACAGGAAGTACCAGTACAAGTACTAAAATCTTTCCCTGCTAGTACGAGCAGGTAGGTGCATGTCACTGTGCAGAGTGAATGGGGGGCAGAAAAAGACTCCTTTGGTTGTTGACTTACAGTCGACTACTCAGAAAGAAAGTGCGCAGGCTTGCGTGTGTATATACTGTATTCGAGTATATACGTGCGAGCAGAGAATGATGGGGCCGTACGTTGCTATGCTACATTAGCGTCCCATCACAGCTCATTGCCTTGGTACCAGCCACATCCCCATGGCTTCGTGAGGAAATACATTACGCTAATGACAGCCTGTCCTGTTAGCAACACTACCAACTGTGGTGTGTTTGTGTGTGTGTCAGTGTGCGCGCGCGCGCGTATCTTTCTGTGAACACACTTCTGAGAAGCAGGGAGGAAATGTGCTTACTGCTCGGATAAGGCCAAGGACTTTCCATGTAACAAAGGAGGATACACCTGTTCCGTGTGTATTTTTGTGCATGTGTAGGTGTGTTTGTACACAACAACTGGTTTAATCTGGGTTGCATCACTGGGTAACAAAAGCTAATCAACCCCCCAGAGAGCTGAGCTGTACTGTTAACCCTTGAAGCTACGAACAAATTAAAGTTCCATTTGTGCACTACGCAGACGTTAGAGGAAATGCAATGACATGAGGAAAAAAAAAATAGAGTGGAGAAAGCAAATGATGGAATCAATAGGTGTGAAAATTAAAACATGGATTTTTAGATGTGAGAGTGCCATTCGGAATTGGAAAGATGATGAGCACTGCTAACTGCTTTAATACAAACTATGGTGTAACCTGGAGCCACGGGCCCATATATTGTGTGGGGAAAATGTTATGGGTCAATTGTGTATAAAGTTTAATCCACATAATCCAGGCATTTACTGAATGTAATTAGATTTCCACCCGCCACTGATTTTCACAGCCACTGTATTCATCGATGTCACTTCAAACAGAGAAAACTAGACGGGTAGCGTATGTTGAAGCGAAGTGAAATGCACTACACAGAGCAACAAAACACAACAGATGTCTTGTCATTTTGTTGCCAAATTGGATCGCATTTTTTTGATAATTTTTACTGAAGGCGCAGATGTACGGATAGGTGTATGTGCTGAGACCCTCGAAAGCATTGCTAGTTAATTGCCATGAATGTTTCGTGCTAGTAAGTTTGTCTGACAGAAGGTAAAATGTGTGTGGATGGATGTGTGTGTGTGTGTGTGTGTGTGTGTGTGTGTGTGTGTGTGTGTGTGTGTGTGTGTGTGTGTGTGTGTGTGTGTGTGAGGGAGAAGAGCAGTTAACTTACCCTGCACGCTGCTTTTTAGACTTGTCTGAGATGCCGTCTCGAGACATGAGCTTGTTAAACACCACGATTCCAATGAGCATATTCACCTGAGAGACCGAGAGGAAGAGTTAGAGCAGCACTGCAGTGATACAACAGTTCTATGTGTTTTACTAATGTTTAACTTACTTTTTCACAGTCTCACAGACTACGTTGGTAGTTAATAAAATATTAGCAAATGGTTATTTTCAATTATTATTAAACTAAGTTACATTAAGTAATTCAACTTTAAGTTGGTAAGTTTTCTCAATAACTGGCCAAAAATAGCACAGCAAAGCAATGTTGTCAATATCATACAAGCAAACGCACAGAGGTGAGATATTGCTTTTCTGGTTTCATACTAGTGCTATCATACAGCAAAGGACAAGGGTTTAACATTTCCACAGCAAAGAGAAAAACAATTGCATTGACATTCATTACAAAACTGGAGCTGCTTACAAAAAAATCTAAGTAAGCCACTTTGGGGAAAAAATAGAAAAATAAAAAACATTTTTTTAAAAACATGAGCAGGTACTGTACTTTTACACCTATAATTATAGCAGTTCTGAAATACGGCTATATGCAAAGAGTACCTTTAAAAAAATGCTTCTTATTCTTGCTTCTCTTACTAATAAGGAGTCCGCTGTTAAGCCTGCCAAACATCTGGACTATAGCAGTGACCCAGTGATACAGATTCAGTAAGACACACACACGGCTTGCACATGTACGTCCCTTCCACTCTGAAATCCTGCCCATCTGGGAGATTTCCTGTGCTAGCGACATGTTCCTCATAATCCTGATTGCCAACATTCACTCATACTCTTTCTTCCATCAGCTTTGGGTTTCTCTGCTTAGTCTTTGTTTGATCATTCATTGCGTTCTTTTGGATTGCAGCTGTGAGGAGCGTACAGTTTAAGTGACAAGTGATTTTCACACCCTGATGTGTACCTACACTGCCCCTACAATGCATTTCTATTATTATCCAGCTCTTAAACTTGAATGCCTGCCTGGATTCCTCCTTCAGCTTTTGCCAAGACATTTTTTAGCTAAGATGAAACATTTCATAGACAGAATACATGGTTGCATAAAGTCTGACTTATATGTGACATGTTGAGAATCTAGTTTTGAAATCTTTTGCAGAAGCCTAATTTCTAATTTGTGAGAAATGGAATGAGAAATATGAAATAGTTTATTTTGGGAAAGTATTTTTGTTACAGCAGCTGAAACAATCAAGAAATTATAATAATAAGCTAATCACAGAGCTAGCCTTCCTGATCAGTTTATTCAGTCTGTTGTCGTCTCGAGTTCTAACGTTGCTCCAACCAGCAGGCCACGACAAAGTATGCTGTGCTTGCCACAACTTTTCGCTGCACACATTAAAGTATCTCTGCTTTCTCGGGAAATAGACCCAGTCCAGCACATTTTTTTGTATAGGGACTCTGTCTTGGTCTTCCTCGTTCAGTCGGTTGCTAATGTGGACATCCAGGTACTTGTACTCCTCCGCAACACCAACATCTTGTGCCAGGATAAACATGGGTGATACCGCCATCCTCTTCCTGGAAGCAGATGACTTTGCCAACACCACTCTACAAAATCATCCACTAGTGCTCAGTACCCCACTAACACATCCATACACTACAGAATCATCAGCATATATCTGCAGGTGGCATGATCTGGAGTTGCACTAAAAGTCTGAGGTGTACAGGAACGGAGACATCACAGTCCCTGGTGGAGCTCCTGTACGGCACGTCACCAAATCAGGCAGAGCATTTGATACACTGCGAGTATGGTACATCTGGCTTTTACAATTCATAAGAAGAAAAAAAAAAATCTTTCTCTGATCTCTTTCAGTCTCGTGTGTGCAACTGACAACTACCTACAACGTGCCAGATTGTGAGAGCACCATTGTCATGCCAGTCATGTCTGGCCCAGGCTCTGTGAGTCAGCATCATCCTGCTCAGCTATTTGCCCAAGGCCAGGTTCATTAATTAGAGAAGAGTCCTGTGGGAAGGTCTGTGTTTCTCTGCCCGACGCCCTGCTCTCATTACAGCTGTTTGTTAGAGTGAGGCCCCAGCAACAACACCAGGGGGCCAGGTACCACATAGCAGCTGGGGCGTGGAGCGTACTTCGACATTGTGGAGGAGAAAAGCTGGAAGCATACCAAGAAATACTAGGCACTGAAAAATAACTCTAAGCAATACTGTTGGCGGAGTTTATAAAACTGCTGCCACTTTTTTAAACTTGAATGCTTAACTTTCATTTTATTTTAAAATGTATTAAAATACAACTATTAGATTCATATATTTTCATTTTATTCATTTATTTTTTTCAATACAGCAGCAGCCCTATGAGTATTTATAGAATCGGTTATCTTAGCTTGAAGGTCACACAACTGTATAAATACTATTTAATATTTTCAATTAAAGGAATGCAATTTTTAACTGGGTTGCATTCGGTTTCTCACTACGCAACCTTTAAATAATAACAGTGGCATTGCAAGACTCGAGATTAACATAATGATGAATATTCAGCACCACATAATCCTGTATTCCCTTGTGCCTCAAACTGCAGCTTGCAGAAACTGTCTAACTGCTGTTTGCTTGTCAGGGATTTACTTCAAAAACATGCATATCACTCTGCACACCTGCAATGCTGTCTGATCCATGTTTCCTTTCTGACATGTACTATACCGTATGTGTGCAAACAACAAGGGAAAAAACCCCCCCAAAAACAAAACAAAAACTATTAACAGACACACGTAGCAGCAACGCCAGTGGCAGCAATTACCAAACTTTAATGCTCCATCCAGACTTATTAAGCTTAGTGGTGGCAATATCTACCCAGGGATCCATTTAGGAGAAATTAGCTGAGCCACATACAGCAGCACACAAAAGCAGATGATTAAAACGCCTCTGAGATGCAATCAATGCACTCAGTTTTGCTGTAGCACAACACAGAAGTATATTTACTTCAACATAAAATCGTCTCTTTTATAGCAACTGGCTAAAAAAGACAAAAGCGCACATTATTATGTCTGTGGAACACCAGTGAGCCACATTTTTAGATCTGAAAATATATTCGGCCCTATTAAGACTTCAATACACTGGCTACAGTGCCTTATGCTTTGCATATAATAGTGAGAGATTGAGGGCTGGAATCCGGATGGAAGTCCAGAACTGTGTTGCATTGCCGGCAGCTCTTGTCAGCTAGAATATGTTTTTTTTTTTTTTTTCCAGGCTGACATTTTAGACTCGACGATCAAAGCGCTCAACTCATCATCCTGTCGTGTACACCCTGGGTGTGTATGCCTGCATGTGCATGTGGGAGTGAGGAAAACCCTCAGAGGTCAACATCCATTTACTTTAAAACTCCGTGCTCCGAGGCGAACTTAGCAAAAATATTTGTAGAATCGCGCTGTGTGACCACTGACAGAGGCGTGCTGGCTGAGAGGAAGGGGATCTCGTCAGGCGAGTACAATGGGCAGACTCACCAATACAATGACAGCAGCTGGCCCAACAAAGGCATAAAGCAGACCGCCTTCCAGTGATAACCAGCAACTAGTGGGAGGGGGAGACAGAGGTGTTAAAAAGTGCGAAACACAGTAAAATCACAGCGTGTAAAATATCACTTCACCACATTCAGGTCTCACATTTCACTTGGTGTGAGTGCCAAGTACTTAACAAAACAAGTAGACATTCAATTAAGTATCACATTAACTCCAAATTTCCTTGGTGAGGGATAAAGCCTTTCAATGTGTGGTTAAGTGCCTCTTTCTGTAAATAATGCCCTCAGTGCTGAGCAAATTTATTATGTACATTACCTCAAACATATCCTCAAACTGAAAATTTCATTTGGTTTAGAAGCTAGTGGGACTTAATGAGTTTAAACGTGTCCTCCAGTAATGTCATCAGAGCACACGGAAACCCCTCTGTCATCTTAATTACAGCTCAATGAAGAGAAGCTTAAGATGGGAAGAAAAAAAAAAAGAAGCCCAAAATAACCTCACAATAATGATATGCAGAGTAAAACATGAGGGAGCAAACATTTTATTAAGATACATGTTTATTGACCTGACATGTAATAAAGCTTTCTGGGGGTCAGAACCTGCAGCCGGCACCAATGCAAACGAAACATTCAAATCATGCTTTACATACTTGACATGATTATTTGGGCTCACTTTGACTACTTAACAGGAAAGAGATTCATTTTATGTTGAAGGACCTTAAAGTGATCAGTTAGTTTATATCATTCAAGTGACTGACATTTGGGCCATTTGCTGGAATACTTTATTTTTTTTTTCATTTAATGAGCAAATTTGGGAACTTTGAAGTCAAAACGGCACACGTGTCAGTTGTGGAGTTGCTGCATGTGTCGCCATTGCTGTCATCCGACTCTTAACAGAACCACATGAATCGAATTAGCTTTTATCAGTTTTTGACAGTTATGGTTTTTATAAGCGACACGGTAAGATGTTTTATTTTATTTGAGGTCACGGGGAGCTGCTTAACAGTTAAGAGCTAATTTCCAGCGGCTAATGTGTCCCTGTTGTGAATGATCATGACAACGTTATATTGTCCCTACTGAATAAGCAGCGAGGATGTGTTGTGTATTGCACATAGTACATGCTGGGGTAGACTACAGGTCTTCTGTGGCAGAGAAGAAGAAGAAGTGAATATACTGTAGCAATTGTACGGATATGTGTAAAACTCACTGTTGATGTAAAAAAATAGATTTGGGGTTTATACATTGAGCTGTTTATAACACACATGGAGTGGCTTCACCGAATAAACAAAATGATATAAACCTCCTCTCCTATAAAATACAAACCCTTAGCTTAAACACCTCGGGGAAAGGAAGGGGAACACTTGCATGTTTTGAATTGTCAGCAATGAGGCCAATGAATGGTGCTCTGCCTCCAGCCCTTACAAACGCATGGTTGAAGCTGGTGTTTAGTGATGATATTCAAATTGACTGAGACAAGTCAGGAGGTCTGGAAGCAATACTCACTAGCTGGCTGTGCCATAACCTCTCGCTCTGGTGAAACCCACTGACACTGCTACAACGAGGGCTGGAAGACCTACAGACAGACATGGAGAGAAAGTTCAAAAGTGTGAGACAAAAGATAAAAGAGAGCCTTAGTGGCGACGATAAAGCATGTCGGCCCAATATGATTTTCCACTGTGAAAGACTCTACAGTATATGGCTCCTTTCATTAAAATGCTAAGCAGAAATGCAATAGTGTGTAATATGAATGAATGAATATGATTCACTGGGTGCTCCATAGGTAAGCCTGATGCTCTGTACTTCCTGACACAAGGTCTCGCTGTAAGCATGAAAACTGGGCTTAGATAGATGGAAGTTATTTTAGCCATACAGTACTGTAGGTGACCCAAAAATGCAGTGTGGGTGTGTGCGAGCACCGGGGGTACTTGAGTATGTGAGACTTAGAGGCTGTTTGTAAAAAATGTGAGATATAGCTAGGAGTGGTCAATAAGTCATACAATAATTAGCTAAATCAAGTGATTTGTGTGTGTGTGTGTCTGTGTGTGTGTGCATGAGCACAAATGAGAAGGAAAGAGAGTGAGACCAAGTGTCGCAGAATGCGTGCCAGAAAAAGAAGGAAATATGCCGGGCCCCGTAATGAGCTTGGCTCTGAAATATTCATGTAATTAACAAAGCTGTGATTATGGCTGCAAATGAAAAGCAATTAGAAAAAGTCACATTAACATTAACAAATAAGACGGTGGAGAGCCAGGCCGATCCGCTAACCAGCAAACTTTCAATTATTCAACAACATCAATCTGGCACTTACCTCTATATAAGACGGTAAACACACACCTATACTTCAGGCTTACACGCTCTGCTGCTAATCTAACACAGATCCAGTCACACCCCAAAATCTGCTGTTTCCATGGCAACTGATTTCAATCACATAATTTAGGGAAGAAAATTGGGAAATGGACGAGAGCAGGATAAGCTGTTTGATCCTCTCCACTCTGCTCAACTGTTTCACACATTTTGTGTGCATCTGCAAGTGTGTCGGATAATTGAACAGCTGGCACGCACGCTCGCTGTGCCAGGAGCCGTCCTCGCTTTCTGGGAGTGCACCGTATATACATTTGCTCTCCCCTCTGTATCAGGTAAGGGCATCAGCGACTTGGCAGATCAGACCAATAGGATCAATATCAAGTGAAACTAAATGTGTGTGTGGTGATTTATTTATTTATTTATTTTTTTTTGGGGGGTGCTATCTCACTGCATCTTGCTAGTGTTGTGCAGATGTTATCATATGTTTCGATTATCCTCAAACACTCCCGCTGAATGTTGCATCAGGTTGCTTAGGTCACAGCACAATACAGTGACACGCAGTGTGAATGGGTGAGGGTGCAGGTGTGTGTGTGTGTGTGTGTGGGGGGGGGGGGGGGGGGGGGGAGC
>VOQJ01005600.1:15180-25504 GCA_015052665.1 Apistogramma diplotaenia
GGGTGCGAGCGGAGTGTTACGCAGGTGGGCAGAAAGCGGGCTGGTGGGTGTGGTGGTGTGGGGGTGGGGGGTGGGTGTGGTTGTGGGGGGGGGGGGGGGGGCAGCGATGTACAGCTGAATGGCCGAGACGAGAGAGTTTACCTGTTAGGAGTGAGACCCTCTGAGAATGTCTGTGCATGAGGAAACTTACACATGTGGCTCTGGCTCAGTTCGATAAAATTACATTAACAACTGTAATGAATGCCTTTTGGGAAATGAAGCAGCAAATAACAGCATACGGCGAAGAAAGATGGGATATAAATTAGAATGGAGCAAATGAAGATTGTTAAGCATAATACAGCCAACAATCTCAACACTACAGCATAATAAGCAGCTACATTTTCATGTAAAATAAGCCTGTCCTGCTGCTCTCCATCACCAATGCATGTCACACAAGAGTGGCTCAATCAGAATCCAATTCATGAAAAGGGTCTTCATTTCCCAAGCTGACAATCCGCTGGCACACAAGGACAGTGGACGCTGTTCAGGAAAAGAAACAGCAGACACCTTTATTATCAGCTAAGTGTAGTGAATTGCACCATTATATTGGATATGATAATTCATGCATTCTGCATTTTGAAACAAATGCCTTTGCTTCTTTGCTGGAACCCATAACGCGCTGGTCAAAATGTTTCGATTTCCGGGCAAGCATGCCACCACAAACAAGCGCATAGCAATAAATATTAATGCTGATAAAGGATGTTGCCAGGGAAAATTAAGTCACTGAGTGGGTGCATGGTCAAATATCTTCTGCATATACTGTACAGTCATGCAGTGTTAAGATTTGTAAAAGAGAAAAAAAGGGTTTCTCCATCGACTGCAAGGAGAGAAAACTCAATAAAAAGTGACCTCTATCAACGTCCATCATCAAATGAGGTTTATTTAATGTAATTTAACCATTCAGCTGGTTATTATTTAAAAAGCAGCTCTTATAGTGTTAGTAGTTCTAAGGATGGAAGATGCACTTCCCAAAACGGCTCATAAATGCAGGAACACACTTTTAACAAAATCGTAAAAAAGCTGTTTCTCACACAAAGCCTTTAATGCGTGTGATAAAAATATGTTTTTATCAGTGAGTGAGTTACCGCAAAGGCTGTCGAAATAGAATGTTTCTCCGACGCTGTGTAAAACCAGGTTGGTCAAAATGTTTAGATAGTTTGTCACAAAGACCGACAGACTCCCCCAGCTGCTGATTTCCAAACAGTCTTGTACAGGTTTTACTGACACTGAGAGCCTCGAGAGCCAGACTAGTATTTTTCTGAGGAAAACTGACTGCAATTTTGTATCAAAGCAGCCCAGTTTTAAGATGCTTATATCTAGAGCGCAAGGTTTTACATTTTACTTGCTCATCATCCTCTTCCTTTGACAGATGGTGCCTCATAATATGCTTTTCTGGGCTGCATCCTCCATGCTCACAAGTTGCTGTAACTCAGTTGCTTTAAATATGTTTGATAAAACTCATGACTTGGCCCTGCAGATTTTAATAATTTCTGCATGGACTGTATGATGACTTATACGTTGAAATAATTGTAACATATAGGGAAAGACAGTGAGAAAAAAAAATATTCAGCTGTGACTGAAATGCCTATTTTGATCACAAAGACACCAGTAATTGTTCTAATTGTAGACGAATGAGTTTGATTTGCAAATGCTGACAATGAGTGAGAAATAATCTTTCTCCTGTGCCCGAATAACATGCTGTGAATGAGTTCACATGTTGTTTTGACATCTTGAAATACCATTTTAAAAAATGAGAAAAATCAGTGAAGAAGAAACAGAGATCTTCACAGACTAAATGTATCTGCAGCTGCAATGAAAAGAGACAAGAAACAGCAACCAAAACAATGGGATGAATTAGCAGAAAAACTGCTGTGTGTGCTGAAAATGAAACTCTTGTCTGGCCTTTGTAGACCATTAAGGATTTGTAGATATGTGATAGATAACTATGTAACTCAAATGTGTGATCATCGTGGTGACGACACAAGATCAGGTGAACAGTGCCCCGGTCACACGAGCTTAGAAACCTGGTCACTGACCATCTGGCGACCCCCCAGTTAAGGAAAAATTTGTGGTTCCTGGAGGCCGATGGCAGTGACTGGGAAAATAATTGATAAAGGCCCAGTCACCCAGGCCTGCACACTGGTCAGTGACCCCCATTTGTCCCTAGTGACACACCTGCCACTACAGGCAACCGTGAAATCAGAGGATGTTGTTGGTGTAGCATCGTCTTTGCAACTGATTTCAACAACAGGAAAAGCCAGCTACCTCCAGAGAGTACACATTTTTCCCTAGCAACCGGTGGATGCATCATGTCTAATATGCCAGACAAATCTTGAGCAGTGTCACGTGAGAAAACTCAGCAGGAATGAGGTCAAGGGTGGTTCATGTAAAGAGCAATTGAAATATTCTCCCAAATGTTTATTTGCCAAATGTATTTTAATCACACTTTTACTGTAACTCATGTCATCTTCTCTCCACTATCCTGTCACAATGAAAGCTAAAGATCCCCCAAAAATATATTTTCCTGTCAGTGAGAGCAGCTTATGCTGTCCAACTGAGCGAAAAGGTAGCTGTAATAATGCCAGATGAGCAAAGAGTTTGGCCCCTTTAGCTTCTCTGTTCAAACAGGCAGAGTTTGGGAATTAAACTGTAATTATGGAGGAAAGCGAGTCAGTTTTATTACCACAGATCAGTGACATGGGCTGTGTGTGTGCGTGCCTCCTTCCAGTCTATTTCATGTTAGGAAGCAAGAGTTGATAGTACAAGGAGAATGTGACAACCACTGTGATAGCATTAAGTTAGATAGCTACAGTAGTTTAGCATTTTGCATCTTCTAGTAGTCGGTACACTTCGAAGCTTTTAGAACTAAATATTTCAGGCATCTATTTTTGAGCTACTTTGTGGTTACCAAGCATTAGGACTGTAACAGAACTGCACACTTCAGTCCTGTGTTTAAAAGCGTGTAATACTGTGCCTGTGTGTGTGTGTGTGTGTGTGGACTCACCCCAGCCGAGGCACAGAAAGCGCTTGCGAATGAGTCGTGACCTCATTTTGCCAATGACCGCCAGGTAGGACTGCCACGCCTCAGTCAGCACCCAGCAGAAGGACGCCAAGAAGAAGAAATGCAGGAAGGCAGCAGTCACAGTACAGAGGCCCTAGTGAATGAGGAAAGTTATCGAGAAAGACGAGGTATTAAAACACACGGAGGGGTTTTATTGAATAAAAAAATAAAAGTTTTTAAGAAGTGCCACGATGAATCATCTTTTTAAGACTTGCTGAGGAGAAACCAAACGCCCGCAAAATAGAAAGGACAAAGACTAAAAGGGAGTCTGATGAGGCACATACTGCGAGGAAGAACAGGAGTTCAACTTGGCACTACTGTGTGCAGCAGCAGGTTGATCGATACTGACCACCGCACAGTTCAGCCTTGTTTAGTCAGAGAACTCAGAACGCCTGCTTTGACAACTCCCCTGTATGAACCTTGTCTACTTCTGAACCCTGGGAGTTTTTGGACAGTTTTGTTTCTAGGCAATAGCTGCTTAGTCACGAGCACTATTTTTGGAATCGCAAGCATTTCGAGCTCCTGCGAAAACCCGTGTGTAACACAAAGCACAGAAATTTGCTCTCTCTCGTGTGCATTACCTTGCTAAGCGTTTGTGATTGTCCGACCAGAATCAATAAATTGGAGGCCAGGATGGAGAGGCAAAAATTCACCAAGATGATCGATCTCTCCGACCGGATATACCTAAAGCGCAGAGGAAGAGAGGATGAGAGAGAGAGAAATGACAGACATGTGCGCTAAGTATTAATGGTGACTTTTTGGACATTGCAAAGACATTAGCTTGAGTTTGCCATCTGCTGCGGGTAACCAAAATAAGAACTAATCACCCCCGCCCCCACCCACAGCTGAACCATTTGTTCCTTATTAGACCTCATTTGAGTTTTTGGCAAAGCAAATGACACACACAAGACACTTTGCTAGTGAGAAAATGACCACTGTGAGCACAGCTGATGTATGAATACAGACACTGCCATGGCACTATATCAGATATGTGTTTGTGTGCTCTCACCTCCAGAAGGCAGCATATATTAGCAGCAGGATGAGCAGAGCGGTGCAGGAGATCCCACACCCCACCATAAGGGGCACAGAGGGCATGCTGGTAGGACCCATGTCCTAATAGTGGAGAGGAAAAGAAGGAAAGTGGGGGGGGGGGGGTGGGTTAATGGATACTTCACTGCACTGGCAAGGCATTAATAGACAGATGTACCTTACTAAATAAGCCTGAATATTCTGCTGTTGTCAATAAAGCCGATCTTATTTCATTACACAAGCTTCTGTCATGTGTCATATTTCCATGTAAAACTGAATGTGATTTTTTGCCACATAATAAAGTACATCTCAATAATAAAGCAAGGAATTTCAGTATGTATCTTTGTCTCTCTGATCATTAAATCTTTAAACCTGACCTATGCATTGCTGTATTATAATTTACTAAAACAAAATTAAGAACCAACGCACACACGGGGAGAACATGCAAGCTCCCAGCCAGATGGTGGATTTGAGCACAGGACCTTCTTGCCATGAGGCAACAATGCTAACCACCATGGCACTGTGCTGTCAGAAAGCGAGCTAAAATAAAAGATACATATGCAGGAATTGACTTTAGTTTCAGCTTTCTTGTTGTGAAGTGCAGTAACTTTTGCAGGACCACCCAAACCTTACAAGAAATTCACACCTTAGTTCAGGGCAGGCGTCAAAAAGCTAACCCACTCTCCTCAAATATCAGCTAATGTCAGTTTCAGCCCAGATATGCTGATGACTGAGCTGATACCCTTTAACAAATCCACTCTCACGGAGGCGTGCTGCTGTCTTTAAACTGCTTTAGCCTGCCCAAAGTTGCAACACATTTGCAAGCAGATTTCCAAGACACCTCCACCTCTGCTCCGCCTTGGATCTTATATCTAAGTTAATATCAATAAGTTGTTATTGATGCATGCTCTGTTCCATCCTGGGGGTCTTTCTGCTGCCCTGCCCGCCTTATGCATCCTACTTATGCGAGTTAAAAGGTAGAGAGATCCCAGAATTCAACTAAATATAAATGATTGCAGATTAAAATATCGATATTCCTTTAAGTACATCCTGAATGAACCGTCATGGCTATAACTGACCAATCCTGCTAAGACAGTTTACGCTGTGTGAAACACTTTGGATAAATGTTCGATTTACACTTGATGTGGAGCAATTTAAACTCATTTTATAATTCCATATGTACAAGGGTAAAAGCACGAGACCGCAGCGTATAATTAAGCGATTTAGGTCATGATGCACAGCACACCACTGCTCCGGAGGTGCGTCTTTGAAAGGATGAGTAACAGACAAATGAAGCTGCATGGAAAGCATGCACCCCGCCGTGTCCCAAATGGGCTTGATGTTTGGCCCGCTTTTAAGTTCTCAATCACACAATTTACCTCAATTTACCCCCCGCAGCGACTATCCTTCCCTTTCATCCCAAAGATTTATCACTGTACGCACTCGTGGCACAAGGTATCTTTTACTGCAAATAAAGTACATTCTTGCGCACATAGGCACACCCAGGCAGATGGGCTAAGTAATTGAAGGTAAGTGTTTAAGCTGCATGTGCCTGTGTGTGTATTCACGTTGATCTGAATAGGCAGAGGCATAAAACGAAGACTTCTTTATTCCGTCGGAAAGGAATAGAGAATCCAACATGAAAAGAATGAGTAGGAGAGAAATTTAGACAGGGAGATGGGGTAGGAAGAGTTAAGGACAAGTAAGTGAAAGCAAAGAGTAGGAGGTGAACAAAATAGATAGGGAGAGAGAAAAGCAAGATAGTCAAAGCTTCCCTTTTAGTGGTTTTCCCTAGCCCATCAAAGGAAGCCAATTTCTCCAGAGGAAAGCAGAATAGGCTGGAATACCAATATGGCGCACACACAAACACACTGGGAGGAGAATGGAGGTGAAACATAATCAAAACCACCTCATAAGAAAGAAGAGACCTAGAACAACAACAACAACAAAAAAAAAAAGGACAAAAAGGGCATATGACAAGCATCTGTTGTAGGTAAAAGGAAAGGGCCTGGAAGGAGAGTGAGATGCAACAGAGACTCATTGTGTTTGATAGTATGAAGACAGGAAGGTCAAAGGATACACAGGCACTTGTGTTTTTTTGAGGTCTGACAGATCAAACACAGTGGATGCATGGGGAATGACAAACAGACAGACACAAGCACACACACAGGCACACGCTCTTAAAGAAGCCTGTAAAAATCACCTTTTCTCCTTCTGTGCTTTTATTCCGTCTTTAATTAGCCTCTTCTAGAAAAGTAATCAAATGAAGGATTCTCTTATTTGTGAGGACACTTCTAAACACCCTCAAACTGCCCCCAAACTCCTCATTGTGTCAATTTAGACAGAATTGCCCAAATTGGTATGGTTCGGTATATGATGAAATTAAGCATTTATTTCATAATATGGAGGGATGCTGCAAAAGGGGGAAATTAAACGAGGAAACGCCCACACACACACACACACACAGACAGACTCAAAAACACTAACGTAACGCATCAGGCCTGAGGCTACTGACTCACACAGATGCCCTGCCCCAAATAGATATAGTGATATGTTGTAGTTGGAGATGTGTGTCTGTGTTTTGTGTGTGAGAGAATAAAACAGAGTGCAGATCAGAAAGAGCGAGTGCACTGAGGCTCTGCTGTATATGGCCAGGCTCCCCTGGGCAGATTGGCTACCATGTGATGGAGAAGATAGCTATTTTGAGCTCAGGAAGTTTAACCTACTTATCTCCTCTCACTCCTCCTCCCACCCCCCTCCTACCTATCCTGCTACCACCCACTCCCGCACTTCATCTCCCTCCCTTTGGCTCTCATTCTTCCCCCTTTCTCTCACCCCCCACACTTTTCCCCACAAATTTGTGGCTCACTAGTGGCTGTCCTCTCTCGCCCCATGTCCAGCTGTATAAAAAAACATATCTGCTTTCCATTAACTGCTCCTATAACTTTTCTACTGGATGAAAAACACCTGCAAATACTGTATCTAGCTCGGATTACACAATATGGAACTTACTAGCAAAATAATGTGTTCTTCATATTACTTGCATTAGAGAAATTGCATTTAGTGAGCCTTTACAGTATGAGCTCTTGTGTAAGGTCATGGCTGTAAGCGGTGCTGTGAGGTTGTATTTAAGGCACAGGAATGCTACTGTAAGGCCGCTGCCATGCTTATTTTACTCAGGTGAAATGTTTACCATTTCCACTGTTCAGCCGAGGCTGCCGTGGAGTTTGGAGCGTTGGTTTCCTCTGGGTACTCCACTTCCCCTCACGGTCCAAATACACAGTTAATTGATTGCTGTAAATAGACCACTTAAAATGCATAGAATAAAGCACAATATGAAGGTAATTGTGGCTTATAGTGCATTATGAGTGGTCTCTAAGATTGGCAATTTGCACTAAAAATGTTGATCCATTAAGGACATATTTCATGTTCACTTAGACACTGACTGCACTTGTCTTTGGTGCCCATTTATTCATTTCCTTCAAAGTCTTCACTACATATCTCATTAGTGTGGATAAACATGGAGATCAACTCCAACAAGTGCTTGTCAGATGTCCAATTACATGTAAAAAGATGGTTACATGTCCTTCACCAACAGGTTATTATGACCTGAGCCTGAAGTTCTGGTTGAGTGAACCAACTTACAGTAAGGCTTACCCCATCCCTTCACTTCTACGTCTCTGCTTCCCAAAGTGGAAGGACTGACAAAAATCAGTAATCAATATGTGCTCATTCCTGAGGGTTCATTACCACTTATAGTATGGATATATTTTGCAGTATGTCTCACAGTCCCGGGTAGGCTCTGAAAATGCTACGTCCCTCGTGAAAAATGTAAGAAAATTAAATAAATAAAATACATTTTCAATTCAAGGCAGTGATGTGCCCCTTTTTTCCCCCACACAGGGACATACAAACACAGTACACCCAAGCAAACTGTGCCCCTGCAGAGCTGGTAAACTCTTTTGCTAATATAGCAATCCTGCTGTTCAGATGCCTGTTTTGCTGCCATAGCAGTAGGTACATACTGACTGCAAAACACTTCAAATTGAATCAATTTTGCAAACCCTCGAGGTTTCAACTTAACTGACTCTGACTTCAGTTGCCTCAAGAGAAATCCAAAAGCCTACTTCAGTTTTGCAACAACCTGGAGGCCTGACAATGTGTCATAAAGCAAAGCCTTTTCCTTACATGTTACCATTTTTACATACTGTTCAAGCTTTATGGTGTTTGTTGGTGCAAAATGTAAAATGTGAGGAACAGAAAGAAAAGCCAGTTCCACTAAGACACAAATTTTCCTCCAGGGATTCTATGGACCGAATTTGTATTGCACATTTAAAAATAAAACATCTGTCAAAGCCAATACCTCCAACACAATCTGACCTCTAATTACATGAAAACACACGCACACACACACACGCACTTCACTTAGTTTTAAATAACTAATTAACAAGTCCTTGCCCTGCCCACGCTCAGTCATTATGCATCTTCAGCCAGACAAACACAACTAAATCATTACACTTGTTTACTCATAATTTCCGGTGTCATCACTGTCACTTGGCTGACCCTTCATTAAAGTGACGAAGGATTAAAAGAATTTAATGCACTTTTATACCGAGTCCCTCATAAATTTTAGCTCCTCCCCCCCACATCCTTTAATTACATTTGACAAGTGCAACATATTTGCATACTGTAACCTTGTAGTCTTGCTTGGTCTAGGTCAAGCCTTGCATTTTTGGTTTATATTTTCCCTCGACACACTGCTGCCAGTTAAATTATAATAAGTGAAAATATGAGTTGCCACCTTGAAGCACTTCAGTCATCCCTATCGTCTTTCCACAGTCAAATCAAGCACGGTGGCCATTATTAGTCTAAATAATAGACCCTGCTTTGAACTGTTTCCATTCTGATTAGGTGCCTTGAGCACTGATGATAACAGACGAAAAAGACTCGATTTATCTCACGCAAAGCCAATCATTTCATAAGAATGATTGGGCCAAATGCAGTTAGCACGGCAGGTAGAAGAAGCTCTGAGAAATTCTTTACAGCAGAAAGACATCAGTTCAGATATTGTTATTTCGAGCGACTTACTTTGATTCCATAATTGGCTCATAAATAAGTTAGAGAAAATGGGAAAATCCTTTCCTTCATGCTGCTGTGTTGTGTTTTTCTCCTTCTAGCTGAAGTCACTGTGTTTGTGCACTCGTCTATGCAGACTGAACCAATGTCTCAGGTGCTGTTTTGAACCGGCCGACCTTTCTGACCATTCACATTTCTGGTTACCTGCTTAGGCGAGCGCAAACCGTTTATCGCAGCGTATCTGAAAACAAGTTTGCAGAGGCGCCTGAAAGCTGTAATTAGCTTTAATGTCAACTCAGCTTGAGCGCCGGCTTTATGGGCTGACAAAACTGAAGCAAAAAGGTGTAAGCCACATTACTGGCTAGAGAGGTGCAAAATGTTAAACTGACTTTTATAACGTCAATACCTCTCTCAACTCCAAATCCCATGATCCCTAAGAGCTCTGCGGAGTCCAAACGTATCTGTGGGGTTTGTGTTCCCACTGGAGTCATTTTCAGAATTAAGTGGCTTGGTCTTTTGTATTCCTTCATGACCTCACTCAATCAACTCCTCCTACCACCCCACCCCCACCCCCGTCTGTTTCTCTAAAGTAAAAACCTCTGTCTTGTGTCTGATAACGAAAGGTCTCTATAGACACTCAAACACGCGGGACACACACATACACACACGGAAATCTCAGAGGCTATAGAAAGTAAACAGGATTAACTGGCTATCCCTCACTCCACTGTAAACGGCCTGTAATGGCACCACTGCTTCTAAATCCCTCCATCTCCCCCCTCTCCCTCCCTTTTCTATTAAACATGGAGGTTAATCCTCAGCTCCCCTTGTCCCTCGCGCCGTAGCCCAGGATAAGCTGTCAGAGCTGGGCTGCTGATACTCAGCGCTGCTCCAACAGCCACACAGCCTGGACAGAGCATATGAGTGAATCTTTGTGTGTGTGTGTGTGTGTGTGTGTATGCATGCATGTTGAGCATCTATGTGTGCATTTTCATTTGCCCAGACTTGCATGCATGCTCGCGTGTGTGTTAGGGTTTTTCCACTATGCATATATCAGTGTGTTTGAATGTCTGAATGTGGCTTTTTCTTTCTTCTTCTTCTTCTCCTATTTTTTTAATCTGC
>VOQJ01005604.1:1851-15181 GCA_015052665.1 Apistogramma diplotaenia
TATCAACACTCAGATCTGCAATAAAAGTTACGCGGCCCCCCCCCCCCCCCCACAAAAAAAAAAAAAAAAAAAAAACACCAACTGAAAACAGATTTTCCAAACAGGTGGGAGGCAAAGTACCTGATCGCTGACATCAGAGGTAAATCCGTGTGAGCGGATTGGTGGAAGTGATGTATGAGAACATGCAGAGGGAGCTGCATCGCTGTGTCACGCTGTGCAGCAAAGTCCTGAAGACAGAACGCATCAAAAGCACCATAACAGAGACAGTGAACTTTATGAGATAATCGCTGGCAGTTTCAGTCTTTTCTGAAGGAAATGCCTTCTGAATTTGGTGACGTGCCTTATCACACAGGTGTGATGGGCGGCCTGTGGAAGTCTGTCAAGTTCATGGAAAGTAACGGAAAAGTCTCAGCAGGGCTCCAGGATGAAACGTGGCTGTGTGAGTCGGCCTTTCTCCGTGACATAATGAGGCATCTCACCGCGTTAAACCTGCAGCTTCAGGGACGGGACTGCATGATTATGCACATGTATGACACAATGACTTGGCAGTTTATGCAGCGTTTATCCAACTTTGGAGGACAGGAATTCACATCGCAGTTTTTACCAGAAAAAAAAAAGCTAATTTTCACCAGCTTTAAATATAATTTTTTTCCCTGTCATTTTTTAAGAAAAACATAATTTTTCTATTTTATTTATTGTGTTGAGGGAAAAGTTACTGTTTTCTGACCATTCAACTTCATATTGCTGATTAAAATTTACAATGAGTGACTCTGCAGAAAGTTGGTGACTTCTGCCCACTATGCACCGCAGCATTAACTGACCCCACTCTGTGATTTTACATGGCCTTCCACTTTGTGGCTGACTTGCTGTCTTTCTCAGTCACTTACATTTTATTATGATAATGCAACAGTTCACTGTGGAATCTTATTTAGGAAATTTCATGAGTGTGATTGTTGCACAGGTAGCATCCTGTCACGAAGCTACACTCAAGTTCACTGAGCTGAGAGTGACCCATTCTTTAACAAGTGTTTGTAGAAGCAGTCTGCAAGCCTGGTTGCTTGGTGTTATGCACATGTGAAGTGATTGGAATACCCAATTAAATTTGGATGGGTCAGTGAATATTTTTGGCTGGATAGATGGATCAAATATTTCACTGTACAATGTTTGTTAATCAATGTAATATAACAGTTAGATTTGTTATATGTGGTCAGTAATTTGTATTAAAAAGAAACACTTCACCTACAGTAAGATGCGCCCCGGAGGCATCCTAATCAGATTGCCAAACCATTTTAACTGGCTCCTTTCAATGTGGAGGAGCAGTGGCTCACCTTCCTTACCCTATCTCTAAGGGAGAGGCCAGCCACCCTTCAGAGGAAGCTCATTTCTGCCGTTTCTATTCGTGATCTGATTCTTTTGGTCATTACCCAGTGCTCATGACCATAGGTGAGACTAGGTTGACATAGATTGACCGGTAAATCAACAGCTTTCTGCGACCAGGACAACAACGGTAAATTTCCTCTTGAATCTGAGGTTCAACTAAAGGACTCCTTTCCAGCACCCTGGCATAGACCTTATCGAGGAGGCTGATTAGTGTTATCCCTGAAAAGTTGGAGCGCACCCTCTCCTCTGCCTTCTTAAAGATGGGGACCACCATCCTGGTCTCCCAAATACAGTAGCGCCACCCCAAATCTCCATGTGATGTTGCAGAGGCATGTCAACCAAGATAGCCCTACAACATCCAGAGCCTTCAGGACCTCAGGGCAAATATCATCCACCCCAGGGGCCCCGTTTAACTACCTCCGTGACCTCACCTTCAGTGATGGGCAAGTCATCGCCCTTGTCTCCAGAGTCAGATTCCACTACAGAAGGCGTGTCAGTGGGATTAAGGAGCTCCTCAAAGTATTCCTTCCACCGCCTGACTATAGCCTCAGTTGAAGTCAGCAGCACCTCACCCGCTTTCCCTTCCTGAGTCACTTGACAGTTTGTCAGAATCACTTCCGAATCACTTCACTCCAAAAGTCTTTTTCCATGGTCTCAATGAACTCCTCCCACATCATATCTAGCTTAGGCTCCTTCCCCACCAGAGAGGTGACATTCCATGCCGCAATAGCAAGTCTTGATAGCTGGGGATCAGTCCGCCAGGGCCTCTGCTCTTTGCTACCGCCCAACACACACTGCACCTGACCCCTACAGCGCCCCCTGTGGGTGGTGGATCTACAGTACAGGAGGGCAGGCCCATGTCATCTCTTGGGTTAATACCCAGCCAACCTGTTTATTATTTAGCATACATATGATCAGCAATGCATTTCCCCTCCTCTCAATCTTCAAGTATTACTTGAAGTAATATTTAAGGACTAGTATTACATCATGTATTCAGTCAGAGGAGTTTTTTGCACAGTTTTTTAATAACAGTTTATTAGCTGTATAGTTATTAATCCATTACTGGAATTTATACAACAGATCAAAAGTAAATGAAATTTCACTGAAGTTTGTGCTTTGTTTAAAATGCTTTCCTTAATCAGGGAAAAATATCATTTTAAAATGTCAGATTTTTGCATTTCTCAGATGTTGAAATGATTCTATACCAATTACTGTATTATCCCTGTATTTCTTTTTTTTTTCTTTTTGGCACTTTTACTCTTTTATCTCGTCTTGAGATTGCCAGTTCCCCCTGTTAAAGCTCATTATTTTCTGAAACTGACGCTCTGCTGGATTCACGTGCTGAAGAAGACACGACTGGATGCTTGAAAACATTTTTGTTTAAACCTATTTTCATGCTTCCTCTGCAGTCTAGTGAGTTGGTGAATACTTGGTGCTTAGTTGGCTCTGCTGACACACAGGGAGACAAAGACAAAAGTCCTGAGCTTTGCTGGGAGAACAAAGAAGACTGGAGTCTATTGGAAAACTTTGATGCAGGAAAGGTTTGTGTTGAATCTACAGAATCTTTTCTGGATGTGTTCCCAACAAGATATCCAGTTGTATTGTCGCTCTCTTACTCACTTTCCTCTCTATCTCTTTTGCCCTTTATCACTCATATTGATTCAAAATGGGAGAAACAGATGTAAGTTTGAAATGGAAGCTCCTCTCTGGGTAGCGCCTCCCTTTTGCTTCATTCCCTTGATGCCCTCTGTTCTGCTGAGTCATTTACTGTTGTGCCACAGTCGATGCAGCTTAGAAAACCACTGGCAGGGCTGAATTCCTTACTGGGGAGCACAAGCATCAACTGATTTTCATTTCCTTTGAAAACCTAAAACCCAAATCTAATCTTGTCCCTCGCTATCAGATTAGCAATTAAAATCGCAAACAATAGTGTGGCTGCTTTCACTGTTCTCTGCGCCACCCTGCAGCAAACTGGCCTCGCCTTTCCAAAGATTTTTAAATGTCACAGTCAAAGAAGTTGAAAAAGACCATTACCAGTGACATTTTATTGTGTGTGTATGTGTGTGTGTGTGTGTGTGGTATTAGAGCGTACAAACATGCATACATTAAGAGCAAATAGCATTTCCCCCAATGCAAATACTGGAACTGGCTTTTTGAGATTAGTGCCTGTTCATCACTTGCTTTTTACTCCAATTTATTTTTAGTACTGTGTTCTCTTTTGACCTCGGCTTCACCCGTTATGGTCGGCTTTCCATTTCATAAGGTTAGTAAAGATGCCCTTCAGCGCCTTTTTAGAAAAACAAAGACATATAAAATTAACACTATAGCATATGTTTTATGCTACTGTGCATTCCCGAATGCCACAGATTTGGAGCCACTCATTTCCTTTCCGCAATCTGAGCTAAAAATGCTAAATGGTTTCGAGAACAGCTGCCATTTCCTAGGCTATGCCTTTGAGTCAGTAAAGCTGTAATGTCCTTTTCTGACCCCGTCTCCCAATGTCATAAACCTGAAGTTTGATTTGAGGATGTGATACTATCCCACAGGCACTGGGAGGAATTACAGGGCCCTTTAACAAGATGTGACTCTGGACACATTAAAAAACTCTATCAATCTCAGACTTTATGGGTCTCTCCTTCTGGAGCTCAGGGCTGACTGACTGATTACTTCTACTCTTCTCCCTCTTTTTTTTTTCTTTATGTGTTGCCTTCAACCAATTGGATCCCATTAGGTAACGTCCTGCATAGACTTTCATCGGCGCACAGTATAAAAGCACCAGACAATTAAATTTAAACATAAATTTTGGTTTTTACTCTGAAATTGATTGAACAACAATCTGCAAGTCTGATAAAAATTATGCTGCCAATGTATACTGTGGCCGGGGCAGTAGTTTGAAACCATGTTATTGCATTTCTTTAGTGTGGATGAAACAAATCCTAATGCATTCCCAGGCCAGATTGGATATGTACTGTAGTCCCAATGTAGTTCTGCCGAAAAGGTCTCTTCCCAGTTAAATATGCCCAGTGTTTAAACCATCCCAATCTACTAGTGCACCACCTCAATTTGGCTTCTTTTAAAGAAGCAGCAGTCTTTCTTCAACTTCCTTCCGGTTCTTCCCTCACTTACAGAGAAGATTCCCAAACTGTCCCTGAGGATGAAAATACTCCTGAAGAAAAATAATTCAGAAGTTTCTTTTTTTGGTCACTACAAGACCAACTGTAAGCATTGAAACTAGAGTGACAGGTAATTTGAAAGCCTCACCCTCAGGCTTTAGCTCACTTTTAACTGCAACAGTCTGGAAATACACAGAAATGAGTTTGCCACCTGGGCACATGCGTCATCCTACTCTGAGTCAAGAACAGGATCACAAGATATTTGACAATATGCAAATCAAAGCGAGATCAGAGCCTCCTTCCTTCCTTTTGTTCTTTCAGTCTTACTTCCAATTGCCATCCAGTGGATGGCCAACTGGTAGATGAGAAAAAGATGATGATTTGGGTTCAAATATGTCCGTTCACAGCATTGACCCTGCTTGAGAAAAGTGAAGCTTACTCAGTGTCTTCGAACACTGTTGCTTAAAGCCAGTTCAGCCATTCTCACAGCACTGATTCCCAGGAGTACCTTGTATTTTTTGAGAGGCAACTGACAAGACTATGTATATATACACGTGACTCTCAAGGTGGGGTGATATGGTCTCAAAATTATATCATGTTGTTTCAAGAAAATTTGCAATCAATAAAAACTGTATGTTTTATTGAATTGTTGCAGGCAGCAGACTTTATAAATGAAGGGCATTTTCCATCCTTTTCTAATGAGCTACTGTCACTGATGACTCACTTCCTAATTTGAAGTGTGAATTTACTGAAACAAGGTGCCAGCAGCAGCTTTGTACTGAAATAGCAGTGACACAGCATGAGTCAAATATAAGCACAGAAGTAGGCACCGTTTTCCCTGAACACTTTTAAGTAAAAGTAGAACAAAACTCATAAGCGGTTAACAATAACTAAAATAACTTCAGCTTGTTAAGTCATTTTGGTTGGAGCTGCAGAAGATTTCCACATAAAACTGAAAAAAAATTCTATCTGGGATGTTTAACCAGCTGCTTAAAGGCCTGCTTTACCGCCATGTAACCACATCAGTAATTTCCATCCACCATTCGCTCTTCCTGTCATATGGAGCACAGCTACTGAGAGCTCCAGCGACACTCAGTTGAGTCATTTGTTTACATTTGGGTTGCACACCACCAGCTGTTCTCCTCCTTCATGGCCTGGTTCTACACGACGGTGTGTTTTTGCCTCGAGTGGTGAAACACTTTTGTTGTCTCCACCTTCAGTAAGAACAGTTTTCTTACATATTTTGCAAAGTTCTGTTCTTTACTGGAAATAAAATGAAACGGCTCGTCTCCTTGTTTGCACACTCGGGGGAATGTGAATGCATGGCGTTGCTATGGCAATGATTTCAGGATATGACATTTTTATATCACATAAAAAATGTACACCGGTATTAATGCAGGCGATGTGATATGGCACAGCCCTACCAACCTGGAAATGAAAACAGGTGGATATGCTGTGAATTCAGTTGGAATTCATGCTTCTGCTCAACACTAGTGGAAAAGACTGATACTTTTATTGTTGTGACAGACAATGAAGGAACATGAACTTGTTGTTACTGTACAGGTAACAAGCAACAATTAGAAACTCCAGGAAGTCACTGTGCCCAGCAGCTGTATGTCAAGACACATTTATAGCATGAAACATGAAAATCTGAATCTTTTGTTTTTTGCATGCAGATTTAGCAAATATAATGTAACATTTTAATAGTTAAAGTTACTGATGCTCTTGGCTATGTTTCTGTGCTTAGAATGAGGGAATGCTGTCCAGTTTTCATACCCAGACCTGACTAGAGATCAATGCCTTTTCGTCCACTTATCCTTTTCAGGGTTATGTTGGGGTTGGAGCCTATCCCAGCTGTCTCAGGTCAAGAGACATTGGCGATATGGGCATTCTACTGCAGGAATATCACACATTTAGAACCAGCAGTTCCCCTAACTTCCATGTTTTTTTGGACAGAGGGAGGAAGCTGGAGGAAATGCACAGAGGCACAGTGAGAACATGCAAACTCCACACATGAAGAGCCCAGTAATCCAGTGGATTAAAACCCAGGACCTTAACAACGGCACCACTGTATCACCCTGGTGCAAAAACATATACCCAAAATGTCAAGTTCTTCCATTAAATTACAATTTAACACCCATACGTCTACTTCCAACATAAAAACTGCCAGTCTTGTATGTTTATAGTCATTAGATCACTACAGAAATGGATTTATTGCAACAGTATGCAGCAGTATGTCACTCCTCTGTATTTAGTGAGCATTGTCATGAACCTCTGTCAATCATACTGAGGATTTAGAGTATATCCAGTAATAAGCCAACTGACCCCAAAGAAAATATGTCAAACCCCAATAATAAAAGTGTAAACCACCAATCATCGAGGAAAAAACAAAATAACACCCAACAGCAATTCTTGGCCACGTCAGCTGTGAATCATCTTATGGATTTAAAGGAGGAGGCTAAGAAGTATGGGGAGGGTTATAAATTCTACAAATGAAAATGGATGACTTTGAGGTGGATATGAATGGTTAGGTTGTGCGTGAGTGTAAAGCTGTGAATAGGGAAACGGAACGATCCTTGGATGTCATTGAGTCTGCTACAAGTCATCAGTTCCCAACACAGCTATCCATGAATCACTTTAACAAATGCCAAGAGTGTATGTGCATGCGTGTACGAGAGTGTGTGTGTGTGTGCCAGTTCCGAGAATACAAGAAAGAAATGAAAGCTGCATTGAAGATTATAGGCATTGCTTTTATGCCATTCCTCCTTCCTTACAGTTTGCCTCTTTCCATCTGCACACTCATCTCACTGTCTGTCAAAGATCTCTTGGGTTATGACAAGCAAAAATTTTAGTGAGTCTCATAGAGTATATTGGGTACAGGGCTATGACGGGCTTCAATTAAGCTCAAATTAATTCCCTGCCTGCCTTTATTCTGATTAGTTTAACTTTGAGATTAATTTTACCCTGGAAAAGTAAGGTCCTTGATAGCAGATAAAAGTGAATTAAAAGAAAAAAAGAGGATCCTGCCTGTCTGAGAGATTACCACTTAAGACTTGCCGTAATTTGTAGCGAGTTTGCAATCAATGTTAACTTGTTCCTTTGTCGAAATAATTAGATAGCCCTTTGTAAGTTTGACCTCCAAACATGTCTGAACCCTGTAAAGGTCCCCAGCAGGTCTATTTTTAAGGTCTGCAGAAATCCCTGAGGACTCCTTAATTGCTGAAATTACCAGTGGGAAAAATGACAGTGCTGGCATTATGCTTTTAATCACCAGAGCTCTTCTGAAACTTCTGAAAACTTACTCTCCTTTTCACATCACTCGCAAATGTTTGCTGCACATTTGGCCCACGCGTGAGTATGTGAGTCTTTATTTTAACTTCCATATGGACAGAAAGAGGATAAACCAGTGCAGAGATGGAGGCAGACAGATATATGTGAGAATTACAAGTGAGTAATGAAGGCATAGAGACCATATCTCTGCCGCCTTATACATATCGTCAAATTTTCCTTAACTGTAATTGGTGCTATGGCAGTTAAGCTTTCCAGTTCAGGTTCAGCTGATTGATCATTTTTGGTGCCCAGTATCACTCAGTTGTTTATCTCCAGGATGTGCCACACCCACTTCTGGTCAAAATCTCTACAATGATATACAATTTGTTAATAATTTATAAAATGACCATCCTTTGTAAAGCACACATTATATTATATGGTTATCAACACACAACATCTAAAGAAGATCAAATGCTACATGTAAACAAATATAAGCTCAGCGGCCACTTCATTAGTTACACATTGCTAGTACCACAATGAATCCCTGTATTGTCTTCAAAACTGCCTTAATTATTTATGGAAAAGACTCAGTGAGGTGCTGGAAACATTCCTGGAAGATTTTGGTCCATATAGACATGATGGCATCACACAGTTGATGCAGATTTGTCCCGTTCCGCCACATCCCAAAGGTGCTCTCTTGGACTGAGATCTCGTGGCTGTGAATGCCATTTGAGTGCAGTGAACTCAAGAAACCAATTTGAGATGAGCTTTGTGACATGGCGCAGCATCCTGCTGGAAGCAGCCGTCAGATAATGGGTACACTGTGGCCATGAAGGGATGGACAACAATACTCAGGTGGGCAGCAGAGGTGACAAAAGTAAAGACATTCTGTACTTCAGTAGAAGTACAGATACCTGTGTTAAAAGTTGAAGTACTGATTCAACTTCTTCACTCAAGTAAGAGTAAAAAAGTACAGGCTCTGTAATGTACTCAAAATAAGAGCCCAGGCAAGGCAAGGGCATTTATACCTGCTATTTGTTTGCAAATCTAACTTAACCTCATATATATTAATATAATAATACAATATTAGTACATGGAAATGCAAACTATTTGCTACTTAATGTGCTCACCCTCGAACATTTGTTACGCAGACCACGAGATAATAAAAAGAAAGAATAGATTTTTTATAAAGCTCTGTTTTCTGTTACCTACATTGTAGAGGACTGTAGTGGCTCAGCATGGAGAAAACAATCACAACTCACAATAATTTCTTAGCCTCAGTTTCTTCTTCTTCTTCTTAGCCGACAGGAGCAGCACCGGGTGCGATCTGCCGCAGCTTGTGAGCTGAAGGTTGCCAGTTTGATTTCTCAGAGTTACTTTGTTAAAACTGCATGAAGAAACCATCCCTTTACCTCCAATAATTATTCCACACAGCCTTGAATAAGACACCCAGTGATACAGACTCCAGAGCATGTAGCCAGTGTTTAACAGCGAAAGAAATGCAGTGTATTTTGGGTAAAAAGAAACGACATTTTGTTAAAAAGGCCGGACGCATCACCCGTCCCTGGATGATAATTCAGTGTCTAAAATGCTGTAGAAACGTCTGTCGGCTGCTGTTTTAAAGTCAGCGTCCTGAGACAGCATACGGATCAGTAGGCATGTGTTTGCACTCTGAGGAGAGGAGCTCTCCATGGTGCTACTGCTGCACACACTGCTGCCCCTTGTAAAAACACTCAATGCTCCAGTCAGTTGAGAGTTACTGCTCCACAGCCCTCTTGCAGTTTAGGCTGGAAGCATTCCCTGGTGTTGACAGCCTTGGTGCTCCCCACTAACATTTCGACTCACACACCGGTGCTCCTGTGCCTTGGAAAGCAACTTATTATTTTACCTTACATAGTCCTATAAAACCTTTTTTGAACTCATCTGAGAGCAGAAGTAGCCCAGGCAGAGGTCACAGCAGTGAGTTTAAAAGTCTGGTTATGAGATTTGGGAGTTTGTAAAGGCAGCAAGATAGATTCCGATTTAGAGCACAGAAGGGATGGAACTGTTCCCTGCCATAACCATATCATATTACTTAGAATAATCCCTAGCCACAATGTTAAGAATTGATTCAGTGGGCACAAGAGACAGAAGGCATTTACATGTAGTTCCAGCTCCCACAGTTTCTCACAGTGGACATAGCATTCAGAAGTTTTCTTTGCTCTAACAGTATTAAAATATTTACTTTGTCGAGTCAGTGAAAGTCTTGTGATGACATGCCAGTAGTTAATCTTAGCAAGCCAGCTGAGAACATGCATCTATATTAAACAATTTTTTGAATAACTTGAGTAAATTTCCTAAGCTTGAGCATTATGTGCCGCTTTGGAAGCAGGATACTTGGGAATAACAGAGTAGATGAGATTTTGAATATTTGACGAGTTGCACAAAGCCTTCAATGCACAGGGAATGCAAAAAATGTACAAGTCAGCAGGTTAATGCCAGCAACTAGGAGCAGTGCTGGCACATTTTTGTTGAAATAAACAAATCATCAGTGGAGGAAAACACATTATATAGCTGTTAGTGGCAAATTGAGAGGTGAAACCCCCATCCAGTCGCAAACAAATTAAACTCACTATGCATATAGTCCAGGGAGTCCAGCAAAATGCCCCAATCTTTCTGTCATAGCGCTCACTTAATACAGATCATTAATTTGAACTTACATCCGTGAATTGAAATTGCCACTTTTGCAGTTCTTCTCAGCAGGTTTTTACTGTTCAATCTGTCACTTCTGAAACAACATCAAAGCTGACTCAATATGGGAATCAAAAGAATTCCTTAAACAGATTTAAACCTCTAAGCTTCCTTCAAACATATGCTTCCAAGGGAGCAAATCCAAAAAGAATAAATCTATATTGTTTCATAGATTTGCTTTATGCTAAGTGTAGCATATATTACATGCTATATTTAGCATGTAATGTATGTTATGAGCACATTAACATACATGTAGCAGACCTGTTGTGAGTAGGAGTAAAGCCGCACTTAATCAACTGGAATGTGTTGAGCCTAGTTTGTGTACGAATTCAAGAATGATCTTTTCCCCCAATTCATTTTCCCTCGTTTTCTCTCCTTTCTATACTGAGGAGGCTCAACAGTGTTTGAGATCTGAAGAGGCTGCCGAATAATAACAGGAGTTTTCCTGCTTAATTTGTCTGCGTCGCTTTCATTCTCACTTCCTCCCTCTTTAGCTTCTCCTCTTCAGATTTCCTCTTGTTTCCTCTGAAAATGTGCAGACAGAGAAATGTTTTATTTTTGATCCGTCTCATTTCCTGTCTCTGCTGTTCTCGCCCTATACTGCTCGCTGTCTCCTACTTACATAAGGAAGCAGGCAATTGAGATAATCTGTTTCTCTCAGGTTCTCCCATTTGTGCTTTATGGTGTTTTGTTTTTGGTTGCATGGCTATCCTTATGCACTTTATGAGGTGAAAAGGCATTTTTAAAAAGTTACCATTTTGTATTTCCATTAATGTATAATTAAAAAAACTATGGGAGGTAAGAATGTTTCTGCTTTTTATTGAATTAAAATTCCCTAACCTTTCAGCATATTGTTATTCAAATGGTGTGAGAGGGAACTAGACTCATGTACTTCCTCTGGGCTCTGTTTTTAGTCTTTAGAAAATCTTTTCCCTGATGGGAGACTTTGGCCAGTGACATTTTGAGACCAGATGTGGTGAGCAGTAAAGAGTGAACAAAGTCCACATAGGAAGTCACGTGGTGTTGTCACCATTTAATATGCAGACACGAGTGTGCAATTTAAGCAGAGGACCTTTGCCTGTGAGAGTGGATTTGAAACCTGTGTCTGGACTTAAGCAGAATATATAGCCAAATCCAGAGAGAGCGATGGGGAGAAGTCAGCCTACACAGTGGCTGTTGGAGACACACTTGTGTGAAGTCCTCCAAAAAGCAAATAGAACATAGCCCAGCAGCAGTGACGCTGTGTTTTAGCTGACTGCTGATTGGTTGACAAACTTGATTTGAACAGGAAAGGGAAAGACTGCAGAGTTCCACATGAAGGAAAAGTGTGGCAAGAAAAAAAAACACCCTTCAAGATCAAAAAAGAGCTTGCATGATAAGCAGAAGCAGTGGCTTCAGTGGACAGTTTGTGTTGCTTTTAACATTCAGCTTCAGTGTGACACATCACACATTCAGATTAACTACAGTTTTAAAAATAGCAAAAGAAAATACATTTAAAAAACATGCTGATTTCAATTGAATTTTGACTGAAGTCCAGTTCATAAAACAATCTTCTTTTATATCCTTCAGCTACAAGCAGCATCAATCCCTTGGGGCTGTTAACTGGGATATCCTGCTTTTTCAGGAAATGCCATTCCGTATTTGTTTACTTGTGTTGCTTGCTACTGTAATTTCTCACTGAAGATCAATCATACCTGTAAGCTGTATTATTATTACTATCATTAGTGGGGCATTAGGCTGTATTCAGGTAACACAAATGGAATGGTTGCTTGAAGCTGCTGCAAGTCTCTAGAGGAAACTATTCACAGAGAAGTGTAAGAATCAGGACTAAGAACCTTTCTTCACTTGCTTTGGTCAAGCGGGATTTTACAGTCGCCTGTAGTTTGCATGGTGTTCACCAACTTGTCTCCAAACACTTGCTAACTACTCACTGAGCGGTAGTGAAACAGGAAACGAAGACCGTTTGCCTTCAAAGTAAAAGTTGCAACTTCAGAAATATACTGATTGCAATGCTATGACACAACTTTTAGTCTCATACTGTGAACAACTGCAGCAATCTGCTAGCAATCAATGCTATCACATGACTATTTTAGCTGTAGCATCCTTGTTGCGACCAATTTCACCTACAGTAGCAATAGCCATTAATCGCTCAACTAATTGGGAGTACACATTTTTTCTTTGTGACTGGAGGTTGCCAGGGGTCGCCAGTGGGTAACTAGGCCTGTGTGACTGAAGCTTTAGTTAATCGTTTAGATGAAAGTTGAGAAATTGGGTTTCACAGCCAACATGTGGGTATCAGGGTAATTTAGAGGAGATAAAGGGTTAAATAAATCTACTGCAGCAACATCTGAACACACAGTGGAATATGTAAACAAAGATTAATCAACAATTACAAGGTAACAGGATCACCTGTTGTCTCACATAATTTTGACACTGTCCCCTGGTGACAGTACACAGTTACAACATGTTGACATGGGCCTACAGAGTACTGTAAAGGAAATTTATAAAATCAAGCACTGCCATGGGCACATGCTCCAGTCTATGCTTGTTTAGTGGAAGGAACTAACAACATCAAGGGGCAACATGGAGACAGAAACTGGTTTGCTTTTTCTTTTCCCTTTCTAGACTCTTACCTACAGTATGCTCCAGTTCTACTACAGTATGTTTGTCTTTAAAATGTCAGTAAACACGAAGCTCCTCAGAGGTGGAGGTGCCTTCAAAGGACATGTTTGCTAAACAAACACTATTACCTTACGATAACTTAGAGGTAATGGAAAGCAAATTAAATTGAGCAAATAAAAAACAACCTATTTTTATTTCAAAGTCTTAATTATTTT
>VOQJ01005620.1:7701-17946 GCA_015052665.1 Apistogramma diplotaenia
AAAAAAAAAAAAAAACCCAAAGCAAATGTTTTCTGAAAGGTTACTTATTCCCTTAAACCCAACAATGACATAGTGAATAAAAACATTTGTCCGTGGAGTTAAAGGACTTTTTCTTGGTTCGATAGCCCCAAATGACCTGTGTCTCAATGCGAAGAACGGGAATGAGAAAGCTGTTCAAACGAGGGTCTGTGTTTGCTGTCGATGCTGATTAAACTGGTCTTCTGCTCCAGACCTTCACTGTTGCTGTCTGACGCGGGTCCGCGATCACTGCTGTCTTCATCACACAGGCCACGCAGCAATCACTATAATGGCTATAAGGAGTAGCACAATCACCACCAGCATCCCTGAGCAGGAAACAAAAGATACGTTAGAACAATCAGAGGAAAAAAAAAGCTTCAACAAGTGATTCCAAGCAGAGAAAATAAAACTCGAGATTCTTTTCCTCCGACATGGTGGGAAAACCTTTTCTAAAGAAGTTGAGTAAAACCCCAAAAACGATATAATGACATGATGATCACAATATGTCTCGTGCTGTGTTGCGTGGAGATCAGGTGACGGACTTTTTTTGCTTTCAGAAGCTTTTGCTGTACGCTTTGGGCGAATGATCCATGTGCGCTGTGAAGTGCTGTCGGATCAGTTTCGCAGCATTTGGACTGAATCTGAGCAGAGCATAACCCTGCACACTTCAGAACTCACCCCGCTGCTTCTATCCGCCCTCACATCATCAATAAACACTAGTGGCCAAGTTCCACTGGCAGCCGCACATGCCCATGCCATAACATTGTCTCCGCCATGTTTAACAAATGATGTGGTATGCTTTGGATCATGAGCTGTCCATACTTTTCTCTTCAGTACAAGGTCATCTTGGTTTCATCTGGAACTTTCTGGAACTCTTAGATGTTTTTGGGCAAAGTCCAATCTGACCTTCTTGTACTTGAGGATAACCAGTGTGCATCTTGTTGTAAACCCCATCTATTTCCATTCAGGAGGGTGTCTCTTGATTGTAGACCTTGACGGTGGATACCTCTTTGAGAGTGTTCTTGACTTCGGCAGATATTATGGAATTGTTTTCTTAACCGTGGAAATAATTCTGTCATCATCCACTTTAGCTGTCATCTGTGGTCTTTCAGAGCTTTTGTGCATCTCACACTGTTGATTTGGAAACTCCTAAAAAAAAAGTTTTTAAAAGCTCTCTGGCAGGTTCATTCAAATGTTGGCCTCCTTCATTCTTTGGGTCTCATATTTATACGACAAAGCTGCAAAATACAAATTCTTCAGGTATTATTTCTGCTTCATTTGCCATTTGTGAGACAGACTTCACCTTGCAATGAAACTGCTTGTAATTAAATCATAAAAATCCACTGTGGTGGTATCTAGTGGCAAAATTACAAATATTGTATCCAACAAATATGAAGCAACATGTGCGCCACTCTGTAGCCAAATAGCTGCAGGATGTTTGAGCGTGAATATTTTAAGCTCTGGACAGTTACTCCAGACATCCGTTTATTTTGTCTGTGCCAGTGATGGACTGCTGTATACACATTAGCGCTCTCAAAGTTAATGGAATAATGCGTTAAGGCAAAAATTCCCTTTAACACCTCTACTTTTTAAACGTGCGTGAAACGCACGCGCGGTCCGCGACCTTCGGCCTGCCCCTGTGGACGTCAGGAAACGATGCAACAGTAACATAGTGCATGTTAAGCAGAGAAGAGTGGCAGAGTCGCCCTCCCAGTTGCCAGTCATGCTTTTTGAATTTGTGTTGTTGTCTCTCCTTGTTTTGATCTGAGAGTCTTAATTTTTGACTATGCTGGGTTAAACATTTGGGAGTTTATGTGTAAGTGTAGTTTTGGCATATTTTATGAGCATGCAGTACCTTTGAGGTTTTTCTGAGAATAATCTGGGCAGTGTTTGTCAGTCTTTTGGATTGTTGCAACGATAATAGACATGCATTTGCATAAAGTGAGTATATTTGTCCACTCCCGTGCTGATGAGAGTGTTAGAAACATGAAAAATATCCTGTTATGGTGTTATGATAAATTTACAACAGAAAATCTGAGATCAATTGCAAGGTAACTATGGACAATCATGCGATTAAATAATTTGACTGATTCAAAACCCAGATTTTTATATACACACACACACACATATATATACATAAACTTTTTTTAAAGCAATGAGATTTCATCATAGTGAACAGCCACTACCCCCCAGCCAAGGAAGCCCAAGCTTAAAAATCTTTGCAGATGAGATACAGTTACACAACTTTCCAGACTTATTTGCTATGATAATTTTATTCTGAATCTTTTTACTTCATGTTATGTTGCTGTAACCCTTGGTGATAAAAAAAACTTTTCAGCTTGAAACTAAAAATAAAAAAAAATACATATAATTTCAACTTTAAAGTTAAAAAGGCAAATGTCAAGCAGTTGAGAAACTCCAAACCTGATTTGAGACAGACCCAGAGGGAAGGAGGGGAATTCAGCAGACACAAGGGAATACACTTGGAAGAGGTAAGAAGCCTACATACCTCACTACTAATTTTCAAAGTCCTTGATCTAGTGCAAGTCCCAAGTGCTTATGCCCTTGTAGCACATAACCATTCTTCTCTTGATGACTTAATGCAATTTACATGCGTTCAATGGCCACAAAAGCTTTATTGCCACAGATCGCACACTGTGATAGGCATGTGTTTCTGATTCTGTCTTGAGAGGATAACTATTGTTTTTCTCTGATACTATGGCAGCAGAGAAAAAAAAATGTGCAAAAGCTCACTCACACTTCATCAAAGTGCTTTACCCTCAGGACCTGAAAATATTACAGGTTTTTTTTCTCTCTTTTTTATTACAGTGACCGCCCTAGAGGAGGAGGAGAAGGAAAAAAAACGTGTAAAATCCAACACAGGTAGATATATCCTCCAAGTAAAACATTCACAGTAAATCGTTTCAATAATTTTAATAAATCTTGCTAATTTTGTTTGATAAATGGATCTATCGTTTCAGCCAATGCCATGAATACTTGTACATTTCAGTAAATGCTGGCTGACAAGTAAAGCTGTTATGTCCCACACAAAGCAATGATATGTATGAAAATGTATGAAATTATTCATAAATCTTGGGTATTTTGGACAAATTTAATTTTATATGTAAACTGATATATTGCAAATATTTTTAATAGCAAAAATATCAACAGAACTATTAATCTAACTGAATAACAGATTCCAAAACAGAGAAAGAATGCTATACCATCTGACACTTGATTTTATAGCACAAGAGTTGTGTTTTAATCCAGGAGATGCTAGTTACTGTTTGTCCTGGTTTCTCCGTAAGAAAATAAATTCAGAGGTCCCAGTGGCAGCTGTAGGGCCTGAGAGTATAAGCCTTACAGTAAGTGCATCCAGGTGGCTGTTTTGGTGCCATATAAATAAACTTAAATGGAACTGAATTCAATCTAAAGTGTTAATGCTGTAAGAGTGATGGTGGGTGGGTTGCAGTACCTTATGAGCGTTTGATTGCCTTTAGGATATGATGGCCTTTCCTTCTGTATATGTATATATCAAACATATTTCAGACCACAAATTTTGTCACACTCACACACCATTTCCCCCTTCTCCTTCTTCTACAATGACACGGAAAGTTTCAAACGGCTGCATCTCTAGCTGTTCCGAGGGCTGTCAATAGTTACTCCCCATTGACTTAGGTTGTGCATTGTTATTTAGCATGCAGCTGGTATTGTGCCCAGCCCTTTCACTTTCGGTTTACATTTCTCTCATTCTTTGGCTCTTGCCTTCTGCATTCCTCTCTGTGGCTTAATTGGTTGTCTTTCCCACGGGGAGAGAGAGACAGAGTGAGATATAAGCCATGCTGAACAAATTGCTTGCGGTGGTAGTGGCGGTTTGATGAAATGCAAGGCTGATGCTGCTTTCTTTGCCAGGACATATGAGACATGGCTGTACGATTTCCAGATGTCTTCATACCCCATTATCTTATTGCACCGTTCTTGTCAATCGTCTCCTTATTTACATATAGTGAATTCTCTGAGAACACTCTTTTTACTGTATACGACAGGAGTGTGTTCACACACAGGATTCAGGGAACACTCGTGCTAAGAGCCATCACCTCTCCTCTTGATAACTTACACATGTGAGCATAATAATAAAAAAAAAAAAAGTCAAAGCAGACACACATGCTCAAATACTCGTGATGACTCTTTAAAAGCCTCCAGCTTAAAGCAAATACACACAAATTCACAGCAATCATCTTTGTTTAGGTGTAAATGATAGGCAAGGTCCATATTAGATTCAGACACCAGAATTTCATTCAGTCTGTCAGCAACTCCATTCGACACCGCATCGCAGCACCAGTAATAAGCTGTGCAACACATTTCTTTCGATGACTTTCGATGACTTTCTATCATCACGTAGCCGGCAGTCATGAAGCCGCACTAGACAATCACAATGCCCCTCACCCCCCGGTTCTCCTTGGACCATCACCGTCTGCCTCAGTAACTAAATAAGCTACTCTGACCCTCAAAGGGCCTCTAGAGGCTAATGACAATAATGGCGTTAACTTCCCAAATAGATTAGGGCTCTGCTGTCACATTGATGCTGAGGGAGATAGTTGGTGTCTGCTGATAGACTGACCACCCAGAAGGTTTGGAGCGTTGCAGGGTCTCTGCTCTGGGTTCAAGCCATCTTAACAATTTTCAGACGTCAGTAGGACAACTTGCAGAGAACACCAATAATTGGTGAGAGAAAAAGTGGAAGAGGTCCACAAACAGGTCCGGTCATGCCCCCAGTTGAAAGTTCAAGTCCTTTGGTGACCGAAAAAGGACATAAAGGAAAAAGATCGATTTTATGCTAACAAGATTAGCATGAAACTCTTTGTTTTGTTTTTTTCTTTAAAACATAATGAAAGATGAGAAATACTTTTATATATTTGTGGCTTTAGAGATCGGATAATTTGTTGAAATAACGGTTTTATGAGTTGATCACCAGTTTAAAATTTTAAGCTGGAATCTTTTAATCTTTTAAGCTAATTAACACAAACTAATGATGTATATTTTCCAGTCTTTGTTTATAGGTAATTACTCAAAAATTCATTATAAATTATATGCCTGTAAGCTGTAGTTTGTGTTAATTAGCTTAAAAGATTAAAAGATTCATGATAACTGACAAACCTATTACACTTAATCATGCGGTTAGTGATATCTGCACAGTTTAATAGCAATCCGTCCATTCGTTGAAGTTCATCATGGTTCTAGGAGAGCTTAGAAAATCACCAGACTTCAGGGAGAACGAATGGAAAATAAGCTGCACCAAATTTTGTGGTAGTCCTTCGAAAATGTTAACTGCCTCGTGACATGAGAGGAAAAGTTTGAGGATCACATAAATTGGGGTACACATTAGGATGCATCCTCTGAGTTCCACAAATGCGTGCACTGAGACTTGCTAGCATTAATTTTTGATAGCGCTGATATTTTCACAACACTAAAAAATGCAGTTTACTTTTCCTGGTGTACCTAAAATACACATTTTGAGGTGATGTGAAATTGATCCAGATGAAACCACAAGCATTGCAGTGTAATCTTGCGGTCTGAACATATGCACAAGGAGGAAATTGTTCTCCCTGCACGCCTGTCAAATATGAAACATGAAAATAGTCTAAAATAGTTACAGATATCTTGAGGCAAATTTACTTGAACTTGCCACTTAGTGACAAAAAAACGACACTAATTTGGAAACATCATTAGCATGATGTATACAATAATTTGAAACATGTTTTTCATCACCTGTATGAAAACATTTTTAACTGGCGCCCAGCAATATATCATGCTATCATATCAGGCCATAAAGATTAACAAAAACTGCAATAAAATATCAAAAAGAGTGTTTTAATGTTAGAATTATCTACAGAGCAAACTTTGTGTTTTCCTTGGGAACTCCTAACTTACAATTAGGGAAAATATGGAACTTTAATGCAGTCAGGAATCCAGTATGTTTCAGCAAAATTAATATTTCACAACACTGAGGGCACTAGTTATGCACGTGTTACATGAACCATGGTTTAGCAACATGTTGGGCCTTCCCTTGTGGTGAAGACCCTTCTTAGGCTGAGCTCACTATTTTTGAGGATTCGACTGCTTTTTATGTTGTTTCTTCTTCGATGCCCCTATCTTTAGAGCACAAACGTCTGCAGATGATTCCTGGTAATCCGTTAGTAAAGATGATGAATGGAATTTCTGTTTGTATAATGCTATGTTAAGTATGCTTTTGACTGTCACAGTCAGACGTTCCTAACTTTACAAGGACTCAGCTGAGACATAACACCAAATACCGGCTTTGGGTGAAAGTGATGAAAGCCTTAAAGCTGAGGAATTATAAACACAGTGCCATGGAGAAAGAGAAAAAGCCCTGCAAACAATCCTTAGCATGTAGTATTTTCAGTTCTTTCTCTGTATGACAAAAAGCAAGTGTCAAACAAGTGAGCAGACAAATGGGGGATGACAGAAAGAAGAGTGGAAATGTATAAAAAGTGTAATGGTGTGGGGGGATTTTTTATAGTCAGATTTAAGGCCACTTAGCACTAACTGAGCACCATATAAATGCCATGTAGGCTGAGTATTGTTGCTGACCATGTTCATCCCTTTGTGACCACAGTTACCCTCTTTCTGATTTTCTGGTGCCTACTTCCAGCAGGATAGTGTGCCATGTCACAGATGGCTCAAACCATCTGAAGCTGGCGTGATGGACATGACAATGAGCTCACTACACTCAGGAGGCTTCCATAGTCACCAGATCTCAATCTAGACCATCATGCCAATATAAACCAAAATATCTGAGGAATATTTCCAGCACCTAGGCCACAACAAATTAAGGCAGATTAGAATGCAAAAGGGGTGAAGTCCAGTACTACCAAAGCATAGCTAATAAAGTTAGCAGTGAATGTAGATGCATACGATGCAAACAGATCTGTAAGAGATCATATACAATACCAGTCAAAAGTCTGGACATACCTTCTAATTGAGTGGTTTTTCATTATTTAAAAAATGTCTGCATTGTAGATTAATACTAAAATCATCCAAAATATAAGGAAATACATGAGGAATTATTAACTAAACAAAAAGTGTTAAACAAACCAGGCAGTTGGCACTTCTTGCTTAGATGACACCTTTGCACATGTTGCCATTTTCTCAGTCAGCTTTATGAGGGACTCACCTGGCTTTAAGTTAACAGCCGTGCCTCATCAAGAGTTAATTTATTGGCTTCTAAATGTGTTTGAGACCATCACTTGTGCTGTGAAGGGGTAGAGTTGGTGTACAGTGAACGGCCCTATTTGAGCAATGTTCTACTCAACTAAGTAAAGAAAAATGTCCAAAAAATGTCAAGAACTGTAATGGTATGGGAGAGCTTTGCACCATTAGCAATTTATGCTAAATCCAAGGCACACTTAACCAGCATCGCTACCACGGAATTCTGCAGCGGCATGGTATCCCATCTGGTTTGCACTTAGTGGGATGATTTGGACTACAGAGTGAAGGCAAAGCAGCCAACAAGTGCTCAGCACCTCTTGGAACTCCTTCAAGACTGTTGGAAAACCATTCCAGGTGATGACCTCATAAAGCAGATTGAGAGAGTGTGCAAAGCTGTAATCAAACAAAAAAGGGCCTACTTCGAAGAATCTGAAATCTAAAACCTATTTTAGTTTAACACTTTTAAGTTTATTACGATTCCTTCTATGTTCCTTCATAGTCTGAATGACTTCAGAATTAATTTACAATGTAGGTAAAAAAACTAATTAGAACATTGAATGAGAAGGTGGCTCCCAACTTGTGACTGGTACTGTATGTAAACTGACACACAAACAAATGCACATATAGCCCATGAATATTCTTCAGCCTGTGAGGATGGAGGGGACTTAAGATGGAAAAAGAACTAGTTCAACAAAAAGAGAAAAAGAGTCTTGATTCCAACACAATGTAAGCTCTGGGATCTTCAAACAAACTCACGCTCAGGCACCATGGGGACAAGACCAACAGAATGAAGCATTCTGGGGGGGCTGACCTTCCTATTGCCTGCTCTGTTCCTAGTTGTGACTGCCTGTTAGCTGAGGTCTCGGCACACAACAATGTAGTCTTTACCATAGCAATGCAGTCTGGCATTTCACAAGGCCAATTGAGCCAAGCTCACTCACACTCGCCGCCACATTCCACAGGTTGGCTTTAGAGCTGGCTAACATGCATCTCGTGGCAGCTGTTTTCCTCTAAAAAAGCGCTGCCCTCTGAGAAGAGTGAAGCAGTCTTTTTCTAAACTAAACAAAAGCAAATCTGTGATAATGCTAAAGAAGGGTCATCCATTCACAGAACTTCTTAGGGAACAGGTCAACTGTGTAAAATGTGAAGTTAAGACAACAGTGGCTGATGACACAGCCAGCCCTCAGTAGACATTTGATGATTCCTCAAAGGACTTGCATGAGAGACCCCCTTTTTGAAGTCAGGACACTATGTTAGTAGGTGTGACAGACAGAGCCAGTCCACCCACCATTCATTAACAACATGTTCTGCCCTGAGGGGGCTGATTGCCATCACCACCATTTTTTCAGCTCCACAGCTACATAGTACCTTGCATGTAAAGGAAACTCACCACAAGAAGCTGACTTTGTCTCCACAAGCTTCACCCTTCGTGTCTCGTTACGAATCCTGCCGTCTGTATTGTCCACAAGATGTGCAAGGTCGTCAATGATTTCTGAGAGACAAAGGAAGACAAACAAAATCAGGAAAAGAAGTCAGTCATGTTCATTTCTGGTTGGCAATGAGATTCAGCTTATTTGTACTCGTAGGTAGATTTGGTTTGCAGTAAGCAAGTCATCCACCCTCAGACACACATTTTACAAAATATATCAACAACATAATATATCATAGTACAAAAATATCAATCATCATTTTAAAAGTAAAAGGAAGAAAAATAAATACATTTGTTACTTCTACATAATTTAAAGTATTAACCTCCTGTCTGCTGTATTTTTCTGTCATTTTAATACAAACCCTAACGCAAAATGTTGGGGAGCTGCATAAAATGTAAATAAAAACAGAATGCAATGATTTGCAAATCTCATTAACTCTTATCTACAGTACAACAGAACACAGAGAACATCAAATGTTTAAACGGACACATTACAATTTCATGAAACATACAAGCTCATTCTCAATTTGATGACAGGAACACTTAAAGAAGAGCACTATCCAGCGGGGAAAAACACATCCATCACACTGTATCAACCCTGTCCGCTGTCACACAGAAAACAATGTTTTAAAAATTATGTGAAGTTTGGTGACTAGTCTACACGAGTCTCGAGTTATTGAGCGGAAAACGTCTTTCTATTTTTAGTAACAGTGACCTTGATCTTGACCCCAGGGACCCCATATACAATCCCAACCTTGCTTTGGTCATGAGCCATCTACCCATGAGGTTTGTGTTGAAGTGTAGGCCGAATGGTTCTCGTGGTATTGAGCAGACACTTCAATGGACACTACCCGGATGCCCGCCCGCCCGCCCGCCTGCCCTGGGCATCCAGTCTTTCCACAGGCGTATAATAATAAGTTGGGACGGAGCCAGAAAAGGAAGTGGCACTAAAAACTAAACAGCCAAAGGAACATTTTGCAAGTTATTGTCATTTTGCAACAAATCAGTAACATTGTTGGGTTGGGCAGTTTCTCAGAAGTAAAGATGGCCAAAAGTTGACTTTGCTGTAGAATAGGTTGGGTATTGTACAGGCCTGCCTGTACTCCAGACCTTTCACCTGTTGAAAACATTTGGCATATCATAAAATGAAAAAGAAGAAAGAAGAGGAAATGCTACACAGTGATAAACATGATAGACATGGATTTGTATTAAAAAAAAACAAACAAAGAAAGTCATCTACATTTTATGTCATAAAAATGACAGAACTATGGAGAGACAAGTTCTGCAATACATGACACCTGACCAGCAAATAAAAAGACAGAACCTGCCAACAGACATAAGTCATGGCAGAGGAAGTAGGTCATAAGAAAGCATTCCTTGCCCTTTCAAATGGGTTCATTCCTTCTTGGATTTAATCAGATCCTTATTGCTCATGAGTTTTGAAGACATAAGCTTCAGGGGCTATGCCTGAGCACCCAAAGAAAGAGTGTGTGTGTGTGTGTGTGTGTGTGTGTGTGTGTGTGCTTGTTTGGTGCTGTGGTTAAGGTCTTTCAGTAGGAGTTCCTGAC
>VOQJ01005620.1:30886-59610 GCA_015052665.1 Apistogramma diplotaenia
TAGACCGTGGTGGGAAACATTGGTGAAATCATCCTTTTCGGGATTTTTTTCCCCCCCCTTTACTCATTAGCGCACTGTTTTTCGGGAATATACACAATTAATAGCTTGTGAAAAGGCTTACAAGTGCCAGCGTGGTGGCTATGTATATTGTGACGATTGATGTGCTAGCTAGGGAGTGGAAGGGAAGTAACCTCGCCCAGTGTCCATACAGGCCTGTTGGTAGACATCTGGAAGGGATCCGGGCCTGAAAATGAGCTAAGTAGGACAGACCACAACTCACTCCTGCATCATACTGTATATTGGGCTTCTGTGGGTGCCTGTCTATATACACAGCCTGTCTGTGACACGTGAATCTAAGCGTGTGCGTGCATACGTGCGCATTAGCCAGAAAGCAAAACAAGGAGCCTACTAAAAAATTTGGTCCTAATGGGGCTTTGACCAATCTCTCAGCCCAGTTAGTCCCATAAAATGGGCTGCAAAGCTGGAAATAAACACAACTAGCTTCCTGCTGCTTTGTTTTAGCCATTTCAAGCGGAAAACAATCAGCTCTCACAAACATGCATAGTCAGGATCATTTGATCCACAGAGCTGTGGTTTAGATGCTTCTTAATGTACTACAATATCGCTTACATTATGATACAAAGAAACGTAATGAGTCATCGTGATGCATTAAAACAACCAACGAACAAAAAAAAACAACAAACTGCGTAAAAATTGGCTCCATCACAAATTGACACCGAAAAAATTATTTCACTTTCAACTTCAGATCTTCACATCTCGTGTCTCTTGATGTTGGGCTTTTGACATTACTGGTGCTATTAAACAATCTAAAATCTAAAACGCTCAGCTGGAAGATTCCCTGTGTGTTTTTCTTTCCCAGTGCATAAAATTCTAACAATATAGCACAGAAGATGTTCAGAAAAGCTTTTTCCTGGGAGTGCTGAAACCTTCTGGTGGAAATTCAGTATTTGCTGAACAATGACCAACTTTGGTCCAAATTTCTCAACAGTGGCAGATGAGAGCGCTTAAGCAAGCCAGAAAGTTTTACCGGGTGTCTCCACCACGGCTCTCTTTTACCACTCCGACAACCCATTTTTCTTTCTGGAGTACGAGCAATTCTGCCACTGGCTTTTTAATGTGGGGCCTTTCTTGCAAACATCTATCACCAGCACACATTTGCTCCAGATGGATCGAGATAAATCAAAGTCAAGATCCTGAACAGAGACTGCTGCTTGTAATGCAAAAAACACATAGGAAAAACTTCTGAGGGTGAAAACCTCCTACATGTTAAGATTTAGGAAATTATTTTATTATTCTTTTCCTTCTTTTTTTGAACTGTTGAGATTCAAAACTCCTACATTTTTGTTTAAAATCCTTTATTAATACTCTAGATAGCCACGGGAATCTTGTAAATTGCTGCCGCTTTCTGAATGAAAATCAACAATATCTGTTGCCTCAATATCCTTTTAAAATATTTTATTCAAGCAAGCCTGTCTAAAAGATGTAAAAGTTAATAAGATATAGCACACCTTATCAATAGTAAAAGAAAGTAACCTACTGGCACTGAGCCACAGTGTCAGAGAAGCACATAAGGAAACATTCAAACAACCTTTTTTTAATGGGTTTTCTCATGCAACCCACCACAGAGTTGCAATGACTATCACATTTAGATCAGTCACTGTTTATGGTCCTATTGCTGAACCACGAAGAAATTCTGCACAAAAAGAAAGGTTTTCTGAATAAAAGAAAGGGTCCTGGTCCTCTAAGAAACAAAGCCTGATGGATGAAACGTCCTTAGACATTTTTCATTAGTGACCCAAAATGCTCTTTACTGTTCCTAACTAGATTATTCATCATTTGCCATTGGTGACACACATGTCACTGTTAGCACCCTCTTCTTCACAACTTTATCAGTAAGACAACAAAAGGGCCTTAGACAAAGATGGATGCCGAGATGGATAAATAGAGAAATAAGCACACAGGGACTCGTGATTTATTATGGCATTTTTCCGATGGCATGAAAGTCAGTCTGGACAGTGAATCTTCCCATCAGACATGTGTCTATAGACGTCTTTTTTAAACCTAATGGACAGCAACTCATTTTCAAGTTTAAACAACCACTTTAAAGCCATTCAAGAGGCGCTTAACGCTGTCATTTTCTTATGAGAAATGAAATAATGTGAGTGTGCAACATTTTCCCTTCATTCTCCTAAGCTCCCAATAATTCACAGAGTCACAGACCAGTCAGCCAACCTGGTGGTCACAGATGATGATGATGCTCTCTTTTTCGGCTCATTGCAAGCTTGACATTCCTTTGATGACAACACTCTCCTGGACATCGCTAACTCTCTGCGTTTCCATGCCATCTGGAAAAGACTGCTCACTAGTACCAGCCTCATTTTCAAACCAAGTGAATCAAACAAACAATAAATCAATCAACAGTTCTAACCACACAGACTTTCTGCCCAGTGCCATCATTAGTACAGTTTATTTGCTCGCTGAGCTTGTTTTTTCTAAAAGTAGAAGCAAAGCAAGAGGTCTGCATCCTCCGGGGTAGCTGCTGATGTCCCTGTGCAGCAGGGAGCGCCTCTCTCCTCTCCCTCTACTGTTTATTTGGAAGTCATTATTGCTGCCCATACCGGCCCTTTGCATGCTCTGCTTGAGCAGAATCAAATCAGTGATTTAATGATCAGCCACAAATGAAGTCCATCACGATGTAGTTTAGAAACCCTCTAGCTCACTGAGCACTGCACACTTAGCAATTAGCACACTTCCAGATGGGTGATAAACAGTCACAAACCAAGCCAGTGCGAAAAGCCATTAAATATATTAAAGGATCCATGATGTACATAATCGGTCCATTCCAATCACTCATCAAAGTCCTACTCATCATTCCTTCCTCATCAACTATTGTAAGTTAAATTAGCTGTGGTTAAGATGTTACAAATAAAGATCAAATCAGCTAAATTTTAAACCCTGATCAAGATTAAGCAGTGAGCTTTCTCTCTTTGTTTACATATTATGCTTTTTAATTACACATACTGCACACACAAGATTGCAAGGAGCAGGCCTTTACAATACACGGCATATTTCACTGCCATAGTATTTCACCACCAGTCAAATCCAATTCAAAAGTGCCATTTAAAATCTAACAAATGAGACAGCCTCAAACTCTGGCCACCCTTTTCAAAAGAAGCTAATTACGTGAGTTAGCCACTGTCTGTCACTCGCAAGTAAAAGACGTTGACATGGACTGATGTCACCGCTCCAGGCCGCAATATGAGAAATATCAGCACCAATAAAGCAAAATTAATGTTGATCTTTCGTGGTAGTAGGGAAAACTACAGCTGGCGTGAGCTATTTTAGTTGGTGTCTGACTATTTTCAGCAGCATTTATTGTGGAAATGAGAACATAATCTTTGGCAACATTACGTAAGACATGTAAAAAAAAAAACACCAAAAAAAAACTGATGACATGTAATTTAACTAATTTTACCACAAAAACGAGGATTGGATTTCTTCTTTTACTGCAATTGGAAAGAATCAATGGAAAATGTGCAGTTTGCAATGACTTAAAGCAACAAGTGAAATTGAGATAAATGCTCTGCTTACTCATTTCTGCAGTTCAGTCCATTTTGATTCAGTCAGACTGAGCGAGTGAGGGCTTTGGGTTCATCTTTAAACCTCTGAAAAGGGTCAACTTCATCGCTGACCTCAGCCGGAATTGTTTCCCCAAAAGGAAATGACTGAAACCTCCACTGCACTTCGGTCATGAGCTAGACTTGACTAGCCAAACTACAAAGAGCTTAATCTATTTATAGGGAAACAGTGCTACAGTACAGTGATCAGGGGGAAGAGGAACCCCACAAGACGGAAAGACAGTCGGACGCCAAGGTTACGCGCCAACTGTCAAGATCAAGTAGAACTCTTGCCACTCTCCTACTTTAGAACTTAAATCCATTTCCTCTGCCTTTCACAAAAAATTTCTCAGAATCTTTATGTTGTCAATTTTTGACATTTTATACAAGTAAGAAAACTGCCGCAAGCAATAATCCGCAATACAGAAGAAACTGATTTCCTTTTGATGGCAAACAGTCTACAATAATTAAGCTTTAATGTCTGATATTATACCAAAGCATAGTTTAAATATTCTTTGTATCTGAGCAGACTAAGAGCAATTATAACAATGATATAAAATATATACAAAGATACATTTAATGCAAAAACCCATAGAGCTGCAGCTGTGTTGTCACCATTTTGTCCTTAGAAAATGTGCAAATCAATATCACTGTTTTTAGGAAATATATTTAAGACACACAACCACACACAAGTTCTCATTTTGATAAGAGAACATTATTTGTAACGGTTGAAAAATTAACAGCAATCACAAATAGTTTGCTTCTGCACGTGTTTGCAGCATTCGGCAATTCTCCTAAATCTAGTTCAGAGAAAATGTCACAAGGTAAAGTCCTTTTGAAGTGGTTTTTTTTTGTAATTTATATCTAAATATCCCTTTTCATCTTTTCCCAGTCGAAGGGAAACAGATATTACCAATAACTCTGCAAGAGAGGAGCAAAAAAAGACAAGGAAAGAAAAGACAGTGAAGGGAAAAATGTGTAAAAGGTTATGGAATAAAAGACTGCTGTCAACAGTGAGTGAGATGCAACTGGAAGGGCAGAAAGGGCCCCATCACAAGAAACATGGGAAGGTTTTTTTGAAGGGAAAAAAAAAAGCTATGGAGGGCCAGGCCCTGTAAATCATAACCTGGGGTAAAAGAACTTAAATCTTGGCTGTAAATTGTGGACAAAGATCGAGGAGACTCTAAGAAGCTCAGGCTTCAGATTATATTTCTACATTACAACAACAGCCTGCATGTCCCTAGATGCCCGTTACCTTCATGCACCACTAATGTCTTCCATAATGAACACATACAGTATATTACTACCTAATATATTGATTACCAGTCTTGAGAGGGTAAAAAGTGATAATGAGTCCAGGTTTCTACATATTTATTTGGTTCAGGTTTCAACATGTGGAGTCCATTACCCACAGGTGCCACATTTTCGACCTTTACAGCAATAAGGAGTTCAACTTCCAGCAAATCTATTTTCAAAATTCACATGAGGCCTAAAAATAAATGTTTCCAGAGCTAAAATAAAACTCAGTAAATAAATTAAATTCTCCCATTGCCAAAGTTCATATTAAAAACAAGACCCACCACTGATGGGGATATCCTCCTGCCGTTAAATAAAGATTTTAATCAATTTAGAAGCCAGGATGATATTACAGCCCCATTTGAATACCAAAAAACCTTAAACAGACATCTTATTACTTTCTGCAACACTATTTGGAGACCGAGCCCTAAACGTTATAGGGCCCGGCCCTACACTTTTTACTAACCTCCGGTTTAGTAAAGATATAATACATATTCCAGCAAAACGTTTGTTTTTTTTCAACATTAAACAATACTCAATAAAACAAAACAATTTTAAGCATGTTGTACGAGACTAAGATTATCTTTAACATTTCTATAAATACTTTCTGGTTCTATAAATACTGGTAACCTCAGACAGATACAAAGACACACGCTAGAACAGACAAAACATTTCCATAAATTACATCTGCTTTCTTTTATGAGGGAGTATACTAGGGCTGCAGCAATTCCTTGAGTAACTCAAATAATTCAATTATAAAAAAATCCTCATTATATTATACTTGTGTGTACAGAAATATTACTACAATGCATTATGTACAAATCACTATAATCATAGTGCAACCATCTGACATTTACATTTGTGCAATATTGCTGATCAGTAGGTATGGCTTTAATATTGCTCAAGAATGAGTCAGTCTGTACTATTAATGGCCATGAGTCATCCCTGACCATGTTCGACAATACTCGGCATTGCTCAGAAGCTGACATCACAGGCTAATCAATAAGGCTGCAGCCTACACTGGCTCTTTACCTAGAAATTTACTCTCCACTTCAGATAAATACAGCCAAAGTGTACAAAGGGTGCTAATGATCCAGGAATAAGGATATCATGTTGCAGATCTTTGAAGGCTAAAGAACACATATGCCAGATTTCAACTCCTTGTGGTTTTGGAATCCATACCAGAAAGGTAAAACCTCAGGACAGATGAGATGGGCATATGAATATAATGCTGCAATATCTCCAACTCTCTGTGGTTTTGGAGTCTATAGAGGTGAAAGGTCAGACAGATGCCTGGAGGACAGTATGGCAATATCCATCCGTGGGAGGATTAAAAATAAATAAATGAAAATTGCAACACGCTGAAAATAAGAAGGAAAAAAAAAACCTTTCACAGTACAATAAACACGCTAAGAGAATTAGAGCAATACTCTGCCTCTGATTCAATGTGACAACAGGAAAGATGACAAAATCATCCAAGTTTCCTTTCTTTCCCCGTCACTGATCGTTGTAAACCATCATCAGGTAAACATCTGTCATTTCTTCACAGCAGAAGAAAATGTTGGACGTTTTCATGCCGAGTTATTTCAATTGTACAAACTCTAGACTTGTGTGTTCAGACAGGATATTACAGGATAGCACAACGCCTTCTACTCCCAACTGGATGCTGGTCATAAAAGTAGGAACATTACAGTAGGAAACAACACCAGCTAAGCAGCTCCTATAAAGTTAATCAACAAAAGAAAAAAAATAGACCATTCTTTGCATTTTAACATGGTGCTAAACTATGGAAATTTATTTTATGATGTTAATAATCTCCCTGTTAAGATTTAGGCGTCATCACCTATGTGTCTCTACAAGTGCATACCATTAGAGTTTACAGCGCCTGCTAATTACTGATACTTTGGAACTGTCTCTTAAGGCTACACTGGCTAACCATGGAGAGAGACGCCTCCAGTCTGCTTTACCCACTCATGCTCAAGTGTCTGTGACAGTGTCCTAGCCATAACGTCATTCAGCCACCACTCCTTTATTATTGCTGTGGGTTAATACATCTACTTTCCTCTTTTATTGACTCACACTTTCGCCCCCCCCCCCCTTTTCAGTAGAGAAACTGGCAGATTAATGCATGTTCTGTGCTTGCTGTCAACGCAAACATTAGAAATAGCACTTAAGATTAAATTTTTAAAAAGATATGGATGTACTTCCTTTCAGTAAGTCAACACCCTCAAGAGGTGGCTTATTATCCACTCTAGTCTTGTGAGAGCAATGCATTAAAGTATCCAATTGTTTACCAGTTGACAGATGTTCATCTCTACATCATATGTCTCAAGTACCCACCTAAGTATCCACCCATCTGAGTAAAAAGGGGGGGAGGAAAAAGGAAACAAAAATACAGTCTGGAGCGATGTGCTCAATTCTGTATAGCACATCTGCCTGTGATGGAAGCTATTTATGGACTGAGGAGCGATGTTTTGCCAGGAACAACTCAAAAGCACCATTAGCTCTGCACAGATCTGTTTCCAGAAAATAAAACGGAACTTTTTTTTGCCAATGTATCTAAGCTGCTTGAGCGCAGAGGTTACATTTTTCTATTGAGTGTACGACAAAGGCCAACACGGCAACCCTAACTGTGATGTCAGGTGCTATGCTAATCGGTGTGTGCCTGGTACTCTGGTAGGTATGTGGTGGTGTGGGGGAGTATTAATGTCTATGAGGCAAGCAGTTCCATTGCTGAAGAGAGGTATGGCTGCCTGCTTTCACACAGTGCTCTGCAATGTGTCTGGAATTTGATGAATATGTACAGACACACATTCACATAAAACTTTACCATTCTGTTCATCCAGTTCATTGCCGATCTCCTGGCCCATCATCTTCTGCCGGCTGATGACAGCCGCTAGTGCATCCAAGCCTGCATCCTGGGCTGAGATGAGAAAGGAAAAAACAAAAAGTATAACAAACTTGAACATGAGGCAAAGAATGAATTCAATAATTTTATGAATAGCTATTTACTATGACTGCAAAAATAAAACCACACTGGAATCGCACTGAAGGTAATTAATAAATGATCCATGACAAATGTAGTAGTTGCACATATTCGTGAAACTGGAATGATGGACTTAATCCCACTGAGTGAGAAGAGAAGAGAAGAGAAGAGAAGAGAAGAGAAGAGAAGAGAAGAGAAGAGAAGAGAAGAGAAGAGAAGAGAAGAGAAGAGAAGAGAAGAGAAGGCCTCTGCAGGTTTCTAAGTTTGACACACTCTTTACCACAGGAATCTTTTTAAACCACAGGTTCAGGGGCTTACCATTACCCAACTCCACCAGAAATCCCACATGGGACACAAAACCACCATGTGGTTTGGTTTCACTGTCTTAACAGGAATCCCTGATTCCAAACTGACAATAACCAGAGCCGTAATGGAGACATTGCAATGAAGTGTCATATGGAATCAGGTGAACTAATGTCTCTGTGTTCAAGTCATGTCAGAGCCAAAAGAAGGGGAAGAAAAACAGTAGTGAGTTTACAATATGCTCTATTGGTGTGAATTGTGATGATTGCTGCTTGTGTTTTAATCTTTGTTTGGTGAGTACAAGTTTAATATACATATGGTTTTACCTGAATTCTCTTATCTATTTAATTTGCCTTTCCACCAACACTTTTACTATATATGAAACTATATAAATGCTACAAATCTTTATTACACATATTTATTCTTGAACTGTCATGTTACCCTCAATGATTTGTTGTTGCTGCTGTTTGATTTCTCCAAAGGTCAAACCCTTGGTCTCCTCTGATTCGTTGATCAGCCAAGGGTTGGCCGCAGTGCCTCCAATGGCTCCTGTTCCTCCAGCCATCAATGTGGACCTGTGACACACAATCATAACAATGCCTAGTTTCTCAGCATTCTTTCAAAACAGAACAAAACAAAATAATAATAAAAAAAAGAGGTCCGTTATGACAACTAAAAATTTGCCTTGGAGATGAAATTACTTTCCAAAACACAGCACAAGCAGCAGCTAAATTACTGAAGTCAAGTACAATGCATATCTGTACTTATATCCATTACTTGTACAAGACATAATCAATACACTGTTCTGTGCTATTCTGCATCTATGACACATCCCCCCTCCCCTTCACAGAAAAAACTGTTTATTTACTCATTTGTCATTTTAGTTTTTTTTTTTTTAATTGATTGAAAAATATCTTAGCTCATGCAGTATGTAAACAGTGCCTGTTTATTGGTCACAGGACTGCGGACTGCAGTGGTTTTGCTCTAACAAAGCAACAGACAACAAAGCTCTCTGCACTGTAATGTGCTACCCTAACGACCCTGTGGTATGAAACCTATTCTCCTCCTAATAGCTTAAAGCTGTGTTTCAGACCCCCAACAGTTGTGACGGTCTTGCGGTGATGGGTTCAACGTCTGAGTGAAACTGGATTTAATTGCACCTTCTCAGAGCTGTCTGTTGGTCAAAGCCAACATAAAGAAGCTGAACCACATACAGCTGTACCCGAGACGGGAACTGATAATTACACTGCACTTAATTTTAAGAATTTGCTGTTTTATCAACCTTTCAAATTTAGATAAAAAAATGGTTTGCTTTTTTTTTTCTCCACAAGTTATACAGAACACTACTTTTATCTTACTCCCAATCAGTCTGATGACTGCTTCAAGTCACCTATGAAGTACCCATAAAGGCTACTCACAATGCAAGCAAGCTGATACCATCTGAAGAGAGGGTGAGACGAGGCATTCAGTCCAATCTCTCTAACAGGTTTGATTACTATGAGACTATGTGCCAGGCTTCCACTTCCTCCATGCAACTGTCTTTTGTGTGAAAATCCAATTAAGAAGTCAGCAGGGAGCGCCAAAATCAGTCAAGTGGATCTCTTGGCACCCACAGAACACAGACTGCCACGACAGAGGCCCGAACATTCCCGTTAGTGACTGACTCACTTAGACAGGTGAGATTTAACTAATTACAACTATTTCCAATGGAAAGGTTTGTGCATATTGGACGAAAGGTGGGTCCAAGGGGCAACAGGGTCAACTGTGGTTTCCAAATAGGCGCCTTCTTAGTCTGAAAGATGCTTGAAATGTATTGTTTTAGGAATGGATTAAATTGTTCCTTTGGCAACCTTCATCATTTTTTTTCTACCCAAAGTTCTCACAAAAACTGAATTTAAAAAGTTCAGCTTAGATTGTCCAGGCATGGCCAATCCAACCCCTTCCCACATTCTGTCCTCAGAGACCACACAGCGGGAATAGGTCCTACCCACAAACCCAAATTACCCACCACATATCGCTATTAAATTTAGGTCTCATTGAGCAAACCAAAAACCATATGACCACATGATTACAGTTTGTGAAGCTAATTTATTAGCAAATCTCATTTGAGACTTTTTTTTTCCTGAGCCTTTTATGTAATTGGGTGTGTGGTCTGCAAAAAGATGAAAGCTGGTGCAAAGCACCACTAAGCAGATCAATCACAAAACCAAAGCTTGTGAAAGATATCAGAGAAAGGCAGTCCCATCAAGGCATCAGCACACGGGTTCTCTAAAGTCTACTCATCTGATGAAAGTAAGATGCTTTTTTTTTTATGTTGGTTTTTTTAAGTACTCATCAAAAAACATTCAGCACTGCAATTTAGTGAGCTGTACCAGACGGTTTTCAAGAATATTGAACTTCTATAGAAGTGCAACTTGAAATATTCAGTTGTAAAGCAGACATGAAAAGCTAGGGGAAGTTAGCAACATGACATCATCTCCTGTTCAAACTTTACACATGGTAACGACTCTACCTAAAGATCTGATAATTATCACATTGATCTCACAGCCTTGGCACAAAAAGATGTTAGCTGCTGTACCCAAGCGTGAACCTACAGGCCCCCCCAAGAGTCTTGTATTAATACACTCGACCTCAGCAATGAACTGAATATGCTTAAAGTCTGGTACAAATTGGAGTTTTCATCAATACATTCGCAACATCTATACAGGGAATTAATGATTTAGAGAAGAAAAAAAAAAACGCACACCCCTGTCTGAGGCGTAGCCACTGTGACCGCTCGATATGCCAGCAGCTGTAGCCAATAGCTGTCCACTAGCTCTCACTGAGCTCTAACCCGTGAATTGTGCTTGTGCATTTTTAATGAATGATCTTCCAAATAATATAGCTTGTTGTATTGTACAGCCCATCCAATAATTGTGCTCAGGTTTTGGTGACTGTGATTTTAGCACTTTGTTAGCATATTTACTAGCAGCTTTGCTATCTGGCAGGTATGTTGCTTAATAGCAACAAAATAATGATGATGAGGCTTTAAAATGTGGAATCCATGACATCAAAGTGGGTATGTCCATCTTTTATATACAGTGGTTGTCTCCAGCCTTTTCATTAGCTAAGAGAATACACTGCGTACACTACAGAGTAAACTATGCTCAGTTGGTAGGCAGTAAACTCGCTGTCCTTGTTCATCAAACTCATTCCTTCATGTAAATTTATGTCTGTGTGTGTGTGTTTCTCTATTTCAAGGGTGTGCCAAATGTGTGATCAACGAAGCAAAGCGAGCAAATCCCTTAATGAAAAAGAATTAGCTATGAAGTTAAGCACCCTGTCAAAATGGCAGGCAGACTTCCTTCCTTCCGAGTGACAGCACCGGGGGAGGTCATAGCACACGGGTCATACAGGATGTACAAAGACTCGCTGAAAGTTAGTGACCAGTGACATATCATCAAAGGAGAGAACAGAGCCTATGACCTCTCAGGTCAAGAATACAGACAAGAGAATGAGGATTCATTATTTTTAATTGGGCAGCCAGAGGTAGACATCATACTAAAAAAAATCTCAGAGAGGAAAAGTCACAAAATGAAAGGCAGCAGGTTCTGAGCAGGACGCTCATCAATTGGTGATGCTTGGTTTGAGTCGTCCGATGCTGACCGAGAAGGGACTGATAGAAATTTAGGGTGGGCAACTGTTCCACAGTGGGCACAAGAAGGTGGGTGCAACCAAAGAAACTGCAATTATGATTTTAGATGAGACACTACACTGATCAAAACATGCTACAATAAACACAAATCTTTGAAAGTGGGATGCCATGTGATTTTTACAGGTCATATCTGCATACATTCCTATTCTTAACACGTTATCCCATTTATAATAACCCAAAAGTTAATACCTGGAGGGCTCAGGCTCCGTGATATCGCCCTTGAAAGTTGCATTGAGCTGCTTCTCTCTGGTTAGCAGGTCATCAATGAGGCTCTGCCTCCTGTCAGCTTCAGACTGCATTCTGATGAGGCCACGATAAGGTCATGCAAAACATCTGCAATACTTGAACCACTTTCGATGAGAGTGGACAATTTATGTTTCTGAAACTTGAGCATGTTGCATGACTGAGGACAGTCATTTTCTAAACACTCTAATGCCCCCTATTGGAACACCACTGTCACTGTAAGCAGAGCAATCTCAAATTTATTTTCAGGCTCACTTCCAAACCAACCACTACTTACACCCTCCGACTGTGTGATCACTTGAGTGCAGCTGTTCCAGGTTTTTTATTAATGAGGGCAAAAACTGGAACTTCGATTCAACTGCAGCAATTTATCTTGGAATCAGATGTGTTATGATCATATCTACCACTTCCTGGAAGAAGCTCCTATTCTGTTTCACTTACATTCAGGAATTTACAACAGAGATAAAATATTTTCTATGCTTTGAGGAATATTTTTGTTTACGTGCAGACTCAGAGTCGGCAGGCATTATTACTGACTCCTGTTAGTTGATTTGGAGTGTGACAGATGCTCTATGTAAAAGCACAAACAGAGTGAAAGTGTGTATGGAGAGGGTCTAGACAAAAAGTGTTCCTTAGGCTCATAATTTAAACTTCTTAGAACACTGTCAGAAGAAAGGATACATGCGCCGAGACGATGATGCTCGCAGCAAGCCCTCTTTGAGCTGAGCGATATTCTGTTTCAGCTTCTGAAGTGAAGCCCGTAGAGTCATGTTTATCTGAAAGGACAGAAGCACACTGCTACAACAGGGCAAAAGAAATGTGAAGGTAATACCTTTTTATTTGTGAGGTGAGAGACTACCTTTGCAGGGTTCTCCCCAGTTCTCTGCTGTCTGTTCCGTTCATGGATATTTTCAGCTATTTCCTGTGCCAAGCGACACGTGGCATCATAATTTTGTAACCTATGGATCGGAAAATGGGATCAAAATTTTATGTAAACTGAATTGTACATGATCAAGCAGCCAAAAATGAAATAGCAAAACTAAGGTTCAGTGCATGAATTTAATATAATCATGGCAATTTTATTCATAAAGGACATATTATTACATGTAAACCAAACTGAATCCCATCATTTAATCAATATCCTCTCAGTGTGACAAATGCTGCCCTCCTGAGAGGTCACTTGCACATCTTTTTTGGTCCTGCCTGACCCTGTGGTAGTATTGGATTTTTCTGTGGCTTTGTGGCCTCTCCCGAGACATTAAACCTAACCACAACCTGGTGATTTTTGAACGCTCAATCAAGTGACATGACATCCAGATTGTTTTGAATCTAGAAGGGATTGTTGCCAAGAAACTTATTCTACTAACATTGAAGTGTACCTCTCCATCCACCTTCGCACACTTGATTATAGAGATGTTATACAAATTGACTTCAAAAGTTATCTTGCCAGTCGGCACAGTATTTTCCCAAAAGACTTGGGGATCATTAAGACGCTTGTTTGGCAAATGTGAGATGAGTCTTTTTATTCTTTTTGGTCAGCAGAGATTTTCTACTTTCTTATTGTTGAATCATGAACTCTGGAAACATGTAGGTGATGCAAACATGCAAGAAAGGAAAAAACAATAATAATAGAACAGATGTGACAAGAACTTTGACAACCCGAGATGGATCTTGACAGCCTTAAAAGCGTGCGACAAATCACGTTACCGCTTAATATTGCTGCAGCTTATCTGAGTAAAACGTCAGAAATGGAGCACAAGCTTTGGTTTAATCATGTGACATTTTTAGCATTCCTTTCCCCATTTCTCTAAAGATTTACTATTAGAGTATGTACAACAATAAGGACTACTAATTGATTTCGAAGCTTAATCCACAACCCCAAAACTATTTCCCAAAACACAAACGCGATTACTTTTTAATTACTAAATAAAAATTAATGATATTTTATTTGGCTAATCTTCAGAGCTACCACTTTAGCTAGCGAAATTCAGAGTAGTTATAAGCTGTAGAAACTATATTTGCTTTTAATAATACATCGGAGTCAATTTACTTTTGCATTCAAAACCATTACTCACCAGGGATCCTGAGACATTTTGCTAAAAGTTAGTTTTAAAGCCAAGTTTGAACCATCCGGCTGTAATCAGTAACAGCCTGCTTCTTGTTTTGAAGGCGACGTCACTACGGTAGACAGCAAGGACATTTTTCCAGGACACTGTAAAAGCGTAATGTTGCCCTCTATGGGTTAAGATTTGCTGCTAATTTCCGACGACAGGTCAGTAAGTGTACACAATTTAAGAGCTGCTCGACTAATTAGTTGGAAATTTCACACGAAAAAATTATTGAAACAGAAACAGAAAGAATCTTCTCACATACAAGGTCTTGAATAATCAGTCCCCATCTTATCTTAAAGACCTCATAGTACCATATCACCCCAATAGAGCTCTTCGCTCTCAGAGTGCTGGCTTACTTGTGGTTCCTAGTTTATTTAAAAGTAGAATAGGAGGCAGCACTTTCAGTTTTCAGTCTTCTGTGGAACCAGCTCCTTGTTTGGATTTGGGAAACAGGCACTCTCTCTACTTTCAAGATTAGGCTTTAAACTTTCCTATTTGATAAAGCTTGTAGTCAAGGCTGGATGACTTGACCCTGGAGCCTTCCTTAGTCACATTGCAATAGGCATAGGCTATCTGGGGATTCTTTTACTCACTTCTTTTCCCTCTCTATGAGTTTATAAACCACTCAACATGAACTGAACTGAACTGAACTGAATCACAGGCAAGCTGTAGATATGGATAACTTACAGTATAACTGCTGCCATTCACATATTTGTTAGGCATAACCTGCTTTTTCCAAACTAACCAAAGCCATGGGGATGTGTGTCTGTGACTTTTAAATATCAAGAAGCCTTTTTTTCTTGAAGCTGAACATCACAAATCTCTTTTTAGACGTGGAGGTTAAAATGGTCACTAATGTATCCACTTAAAATTGTTCCACAATTCTAGAAGGAACCACCCCGTGGGCTTGGTTTTGCTGAAAAAGAAGAAAAAGCTGCTGAAAGGTTGTTGTTTTTTTTTCATATAGCTTTACAGTTAAAGCTGGAACAGTTGTGGTTGTGGCATTTCATTTTACAAGTCTCTAATATTTCATAAATCTTGTACATATGCATTATTATGAGTGACTCAAAGATGAAAACAAATAACATCAATTGTATAATGATAACTTTCAATGCCTGGTGATGGCTTACAGGAATAGCAGTTAAAAGACTTTTACTCAGATATTTAAACTTAATGGACCTTTAACTGCAAACACAATATTTTATGTCTAAGTCATAAAAAAAAAGATCTGGAACTGTTATCACAGAATTTGTGAAACATCAACCATACTGTAATGACAGTCAACATCAAACACCAAAGTGATAAATGTGTTTATGGTTAGTTACTTTTCAACCTAAAGTCAAGTTTTGCGTCCTTAGAGAGATACAGGGAATGTGTCTGCCTTAAAGTTGAAATATAAGAGTGGCACCATGGATACCATTTTTTAAGAGCCTTGTCACTTTTGTGAGCAGCAGGAGGCACAGTGAAGGAAGAAAAACCTCCTGCAAACTTCCAGAAGTTCACACAGACCATGTCACAATGTGGGCTTATGTAGATTACTCAGTCTGAATAGTAAATATATTTAAGCTTTTCTCTTTTCTCATGTAATGAACACAGTTGCTCAAATCCATGCTTATGTATATGTACTTCTCCACATCTGGAAATCAGTGGAAAAAAACAGCCTGCCTTCTTTAGCAAGGAAGGTTTAAGAGTTTGTTTTTCAGATCAACTAATGTGCCAGCATATGAAGTAAGTACTGTACTTGTAGAGGTTTTATGTTTCATAACTAAACAATGGCTGTGTTTACATGAAAACATATACGTGTTGTGTTCAATAATAGCCTTTGGAAGACTTCCTGGAATAGACTACTGGCATTTTGATGCTTGAAGTACTTGAAGTAATTTCAAAGAAGTCATGCCCAGAGTATGATTGGCCTCTTCTTTCTGAAAATGTCAAAGATTTTCAGTGCTAAAATAAACATTTTAGTCTCTTAAGCAATTTAATTGCAAATGTTTTAAATTTCATTTTATCCTATTTTATTTTTTGGAAGAAACCATTAAAAAGGTTGCTTCACACTTTGCAAGCAAGATGTGTTTTGGGGAATTAAGCTAAGTGCGTGTATATTGGTACATGATATGGAAAGTTAAAGCCTTGTTTTATGATCCTGAGTATAGGGGCAGTTACTTTACAGAGACTGATTACTTCTCAGAATGAGACTGTGTCAGAGGTAAAACAGGAAAATCAGTGGAACCTTTTTCTTTCAGTGCCCGAGTCACCAACAACAAACCACGTAGAACTCACATGACCATATGACCAAAGCCCACAGGCATATATAAAGCCCTGATCCTCAAATTGTGCAGCTAGTAAGAGAAGCAACATTACTTTCTGGCATTTTTTTTCTCTATGAAGAATAACTGGTGTCCGGGGATTCTGGTGTCTGTGAAACTGACACCAGAGTTCTCCAGTTGTGGAAACATTAATTTAATCTCGGACACGTTCTCTGACCAGAATCTGGAATCTATGGCTAGAGGCAGAACCAGACAAAGGTCACGCTCCTATTACAATTTAGAAGACATTAAGACCTATGGTGTGGACATACAGACAGAAAAAACCTGTCTAAGACCTCGATCCAGGTATGTATTCATACTTAACTAAGCTTGTACTGTTATATTGTCAAAATTGGGTTACTGATCAGACAGCCAAATGTATTACTTGCAATCAACCAGACCTGCATAATTAATATTGAATCAAATGTGCTCCAGGTCTTTTTACAGTTATGAGACATCAGAGTTATACTCAGAAGATGACATGGGACACTTAACAACGTGCCTTCTATTAAGGCAGATGCAAAGTTCACCTCTCAAGCATCAAGCAACCAAAAAGGATGAAAGAGAAGGGGATGTTCAGTTCATCACTAAGAAGTTTAAGCATAAATCAAACAAGCATTCTCCCACTAGAGAAACTCATGGTACTGAAATAATGTTGTTTTTGAGCCTAATTAAAGAGTTTAGAAAAAAAACAAAAAACGGTTATATATGTGTGTGTGTCTTACTCAGGCAATAAAGGCAGTCTTAAGTCAGTGTCCATGATGACCATCTCTGAAGCAGACAACTGGCAGATTTGTTCCAGCTCTGGTATGAAGTATGGGCAGTTTGTGGACTGGGAGAAAATTGATCCTGAAGCTGCAAAAAAATATCAGCAGATCCTACAGAGTGAGCACCAGCAGCTTAAAAGTATGGCTCGAGAAGGCTTTTGGGCCACACCGCACACACTAAGGGCCAAAGCTTATTATCACATCATCCACAGCATCAATTCCATGTATGTATTTGCAGTACTTAATGGGGCCATTGTGAGCATTTTTTACCGAAATCTGACCATATTTTTAATGGTAGCTTGATCTTATATCTGCAGCAGGGCTGTAACTCCAGACAGAGATGTCTACTACGAACTGGCCAAGAAGCTATTTGGAGAACAAAAAATCATCAGCCACCCAGTCCCGGAGTACATGGAAGCTGGAGAAATACCCAGGTAATATTTTGTGGTACGACTGTAGGAATCTGAGCATTTAAGGCTGTGTGAAGCTCTTTTAGCTCACCTCATTATTTCAGACTCTGGGGATGTTTGTTATAAGCATCCAGAACTGTAACAGCATACATATAACAGAGAATCTTTAGATTTTGGTATTGATATACCTTTGCACTGGCGTAAACATGACTGAATGAGTCCTTGTTTGCTTTGTTCTTATCCAGATACTGCCTCAACAAAGCAGGCCTGAATTCTGCTAAAAAGGTTCTTCTTTGCCTTGGAAAATACTTTGTAGACATGAACTTCTGTCCCATTCTACCTGCACTGGTTTCCCTCATCCTCCACTTCAGCGAGGACGAAGCTGAATGCTTCTACAGTGTGTCCCGACTTATCTGCTACAATGATCCCAACAAGCGTTACATAGACCAGACCTTCCTCACCTACCGTGCTTCCTGTATGACCTTTGGAGACCTCGCCAACAAGTGCTGCAAAGGCATACGCAAGCTGATTGCCAGCTCTCACCAGAACCTGTTTGAGTTTTACTCTGACTGGATCATGTGGATATTTGCTGAGCTTCCGTTCACATACGCCATTAGAGTTCTAGATGTCTACCTACTGGAAGGCTACAAGGTCCTCTATAGGTTTGTTGATTCTAATGCATTTGTGGCATAACCATTACTTTGAAGGAAAAAAACAAAAACATAATGACAAAGCAGCACAATTAATGTGTTTCACAATTACTCCTGTAGGGTTGCTTTGGCTCTGCTCGACCTCTATAAAGTATCTGTGTCATCTCGAGTGGCAGACGTGGTAGACTTCAGAACGGATATGAAAAGATTTGTGCAGAATGTAGCTCGCCACTGCACAGCCGAGAAGCTCCTAGAAAGAGCCTTCACGATTACAATACCCATAAGGAGGGAGCTTAACCTACTGTTCAGTGCCAATAAAGAGTCCCTCATACTAAAAGGTGTCAGCATAGATGAGAAGAGGTGGGTGAACGTTGACATTTTCATTTAACATACGCAATCTTAGCCGTTTTAAATGTTCCATTTCAGCCAATTTGAACCCTGTTTTCATACATGTTACTTAAAGGACCTCGTTTGAGACGGTGGATTTCCACAACTTCCGCTCCAGTGTTGTAACAGGGACTGAGATGAGAGTCATCTGGGCCTGGATACCTGAGCGCTTTGCCCTTTTCAGTCCCTTCAGGTTGTTCAGCACAGCCGAGCATGAAAGAACTCTTGCGTCGTAAGTAACCTTTGTTCGGTTTTTCTGTGTCACTTGGCATCTACCTGAAAAAAAAAAAACAGGCATGAATAATGTAGAGAAGTATATATATGATATAGAAATAGCTTTTAGAGTGCCTGGTTTGTACTGAATCCATATGTGGGGAACGTCATGTCCCTGCAGTGAGAAAAAAAACAAAAAACAGATTTTCAGGTTTTGCAACTGTCAACACCAGCATGCAGTTGTGTTTTCACTATCAACATTTAGTGACAAATACTTATTTTATTTTTTTCTTATTTAAACAGTGCCAAAACCTCTCCTTGGTGTCAAATGAAATTTGAATGAAACAGGCCTCAGCTCTTCAGGGACATTTTTATGCTAATTTGACGTGAATATATTCTAATCGTGCATTTTAAAATAAGAGCAATAGGTGGTTACATTTTTTTTTCAATGTCATATAGATTCTATTCACACATGGAGGGACATGAACCAGCTGTCCTGATTATTAAAACTGTGGATGAAGAGGTAAAGTTATAAAATAATAAGTATTTGGATAGATCTGATTTTTCTAGATCTAATTTGTTTTCTGCATTTGGCATTTTAAGCTCAGACTTTAACCTGCTACATCCTAAAGTCTGTGATGATGAGATTTAGCTGATGCAACAGGTATTTTATGCCACTGAAATGATGGGCATTTGCCTCTCTTAGGTGTTTGGTGCCTTCTTGTCAACGGATGTAATAGAGAGAAGAAAGCATGACTCTGAGGGATTTGCATACTTTGGAACTGGGGAGTGTTTCGTTTTTACGGTGAGCTTTCTTCTTGTTGAATTCACCTGTCTATGGGTTTCTTTTATGTTACTGCGCTACAATGAGTCAGACACTGCAAGGCATCAAACGAGATATGTGATGACTGTTTCAGCTCCGTCCCAGCATGGAGCTCTACCAGAGAGCTATGGTCAATATAATGAACCGAAGAGCTTCTCCCGAGCAAATTCGAGACATCATTAGCGCTTCCCCTCAGGTGTCAACTGATGGCAACGCCCCCTCCAGCACGAGTCTGACCTGTCCTGCTGGGACGCCACAAAATCCCAACTATCTGATGGTTACTGCACTAATAGAGGAACACATGTCTGCCAAAGAGCCCAAGAGGCCTAAGGAGCAAGAGGCTTCCAAGTTCATAGCAGGCAACGACAATCAGCTTATTATCGGTGTGTTATAAAAAAAAAAACATACAATAGATTGGCCTTTAAAATAACTTTTAATATGTTAGGTGACAGGGAAATTCCAATTATGCCATGCTCATATACTTGTGTCTTCTTTCAGGTGGTGATGGGGGCCATGCTCTGTGCTTGCAGAAAGACCTACAAGAGGGCCGCACAGAGCCCTGTCAAACATTTAAGAGCATTGCACTCTGCAAGAGAAACTTCAAGATCCAGTCCCTGGAAGTATGGGGCATCCAGAACTCCATTTCCGTTTCTCATTGTTTTCCTTCTAAGTGAAATAGAGAGAACGCTTTTGGTAAACACTGAGCCAGTTTTTCTTGATACAATTTCAGTGATTTTGATTATTAGCTTACAAATATTTGCTTTTTTTTTCTGAAATGCTAAGTTATGGCAGTTTTGTAAATTAGCTGAGTGAAATTTTACTTTGTTACTCAAAGTTTATTTGTATAGTTTTAGGTCACATGCAATGTCTTTGTGAACTTTACCCACATAAACAAAGGTTCTAATCTCAGGACAGCTCTGTCGGGACAGACGGATGCTCTTTATGGTTCATGTAGCACACACAAATGCCAGTGACATCTAGGAGAACCATTTTTATGATACTCTGTGACTACTAAGGCACTACACTATCAGTAATATTAATATATGTATATTTATACATTTCAGTTTGTAACCACACTGTAAAATTGTAACTGTTTGTTTTTGCCTTAGAAAACAGTAAATTCTTTGAGTTATTCTTCTCTGTTTCTTAACTTATTCAAAACATGTTAATTTAATTTATACCCAATCTCATTGTACATCTGTATAATGACAATAAAGGTATTCTATTCTATTCTTATTCCGATATGTGTTTTATTATGGACATTATGAGGTTGTATTTGTGATGGGGTCAAACTGAGTTTCAAGTCTTGAAATGATCAGTATCTCAGTTACCAGTGAATGCGTTTTAGCTGCTGAGAAAACATTTATACTATTAAAAAATATCTGTACTGCAAAGGTCCTCGTTCCACTACTTATGCTTGCAAACTGAGCCACATATTATATCGTTTCTTGTTGCAAAGATTTGGGAGATTGATTATAATTAAGAAACAAAAATGCTCTCTGCAGCTTTATGAAACGTTCGTGTTTCAGTTGGAAGTATTTATGGTAAAAGGGTGACATTTGAAAGGGGATACATTTTTTTTTCTTTGTTTGGTGTCATTTTGTCCACTTCGGAGTGTCGTCTGCACCTGTACTCGTTTAGTATCTACAACTTGCTTTTTGTTTAAATAAAAGACGCTTCTGAACCTCAGTGCAGTTCACGATCTGAGCTAACCACTGACGACTGAATAAGGAAAAGCATCAGGTTTTGAAATTACGGGGGCACTTGAAGGCAACATGCAAGGGAAAGCGCAGCAGCCCCAAATTGCTGCGGCTTGTTTAGCAATCTGCTGTGACTGGCTGTCCTTTCCTGCGAAGAAGCTTTTTACTTAAAACTCCGTGGACAGGTGATGTGTCAAGCTTTCTGTTTCACGGATTATTAGAGAGGTGGGAATTAATCGTATATGCGCCTCCGAGGCTTGTACGGTGTAGTTAGCGGGTACTCAGCAGCGTTAGCATTAGCAAAAGTAGCTAGCAAACGCTGTGTAAGTGTGGCTGTTAGGTTTGTGTGTACACGCTAGTTAATTCTACCCTCGTGTTGTAGGATAACACCGAAAAACGTTAACCATGCCGCCCTGGGTTTCTCTGTGAGGGGTTAAAGCTCAAGACGCTGCCCAAATACCTCAGCAGAGCTGTGCAAAAGTAGTTTTTATATGGATAAATAAACAACATATGAGTTTCAGAAACACTTTAAATTTCACATACAGACTTTAACGCTAGTTTCAATGTTAAGCGTTTATTGTGGTTTTCTTTCCAGCCTCCTGAGACAGAACATGGGTGTGTGCAGTTGGGTCCTCCAAATTGCTTTTGTGATAGTAAAGAGGAGTGCTTAACCCAACTTCATGCATGTTGTTTATCTTTAGTATTTTAGAGGTGGTGAGAGGAATATCTCTGGGTAGTTTGTCATTAATTACTAACTGTTTACAAGATAGAATGATACAACTTAATACTCTTTATGACATTTAAGTCATGCCAAACATATAATCTGTGTAGCCCCGAAAAGCACTGTAAGAGAATCTTGTTGATATCATATTATTTTCATCCATTTAACAACACCAACTCTTGGGGCACTGGGACACAAAGGTGCTGAACTGTAATTTATGATGCTCTATGGTTTGTGAACAGATCCAGGTCACATTTATAAATCAACAAGGCCAGCAGAAGCAAATGTTAGTTTATTAGCAAAAAACTAACATTTGTGTGGGTGGGTGTTTGGGTGGGGGGCTAGAAAGGAAGCAAAAACACTGCACCACAGAGATGTCGGCCACTTCGTTAGGTATAGTGTTCAGCTGCTCATTGATTAAAATGTCTAATCAGCCAATCAAATGGAAGCAGCTCTATGCATTTAGGGATCTTTACATGGCCAACACAATCTGCTGAAGTTCAGGGGAAGAAAAGTGACTTTGAAGCTCATTGTTGATGCCAGACAAGCTGGTCTGAGTATTTCAGAAACTACTGATTTACTGGGATTTTCCGTGCGCAACCATCTCTAGGATTTATAGAGAGAGGTCTGAAAAAGAGAAAATGTCCAGTGAGCAGCAGCTTGTTGATGCCAGAGGAGAATGGACAGGACTACTTTGAGGTTGCAGAAAGGCAAGAGGAACGACCACTTGATACAAGCAAGATATGCAGAAGAGCAGCTGCAAACGCACAAGTGAAACCTGGGCACGGGTGAAATACAGCGGCAGAAGTCCACGTTGGATGTCGCTCAGCTAAGGAGGACGCTACAGTTCAAACAGGCTCATTAATATTGGACAATTTAAACTTTGCCCGGTGTGATAAGTGTCGATTTCTGCTGCAACATTCGGATGGCGGCATCAGAATTTGGTGTAAACAACATGAAAGCATGGAGCCATCCAGCCTTTAGATCAGCTTTATCAAGATGTACTGACAGCACCAAGTGTGTTTTATAGTCAGTCATAGCATTGGTTTACTATTTGCATCAGTTTTGTTTTAATTTTGCAGAATGTGCGTAACTTGTCCTGCTGGTATCGGGTATTAGCTACAGTGCTAATTTTCATTCTGAACACTCTAGTAGTAAATCAGTAAATGTAAAATGCATGATGTCATATACCTGTTTCTTAACTCTGTGTGTACATCAACAGGCTGCAGCAATGGGTCCAGACACCACATCTGTCCCTAAAACAGAGTCTGCGGAGGAAAGTAAGTATTGAGGGTTGTCTTTTTTTTTATCACCTCCCGATCCAAACTTGTATTATAAATCAGTTAACTTTTAGCTAAAATAAACCTGGTTCCTTATGCAGGTGACACCTGAAGTCGAGGAATCCAATGCATGTAGAACACAGCAGAAATAATCCTCTTTAAACATGAATTTCATATGTGTGAAAGAATTTAATATGTTTTGTTCACTGAGATTTATTAAGTCAGTCCATACAATAACATATTCATTTTAAAAAATGTAATTTCTCCTCAGGTCCTGAAATAGTGGTGGTGAAGGTAATCTCAGAATCAGAGTCCAGTGATGCTTCAGTCACCACCGAGCCAGACAACAGCAAACGAAGAAACAGAGCAAAGGGCGTATCAGACAGGTGTTACCCGTGCTCCGTCTGCGGCAAGGCATTTGACAGACCATCAAAGCTAGAGAGGCATAAACCTGTACACTCGAGGAAGCCCAAGACTCTACATCAGTGTCAGCATTGTGATAAGAGCTTCACACAGCAAGAGAAGCTCATCCGACATGAGAATTGCCACACTAGGACCAACCAGCATCCCTGTCCTGACTGCGGGAAAGTGTTCAATAGACCCTCAAAACTAGAGAGGCATAAACGCACACACGCAAGAAAACCCAAGGTACCTCATCAGTGTTCATACTGCATGAAGACATTCAGTAAACTTAACAAACTCATTCGTCACAAGCGAATGCACACCGGGGAGAGGCCGTTCACCTGCTCGGTCTGCGGTAAGGGATTCTCTGAGTCAGGCCATTGCAAAGCACATGAAAAGACGCATGAGGCGCAGCCAGAAAAGCCCCACAGTTGTGCCATCTGCGGGATGTGTTTCTTCAAGGCCTCAGAGCTGCGCAGGCACTTGCGTTCCCACACCGGAGAGAAACCTTTCAAATGTACCTTGTGCGAGAGCTGCTTCTCTCGCTCTGAAGGACTGAAGAGGCACATGAGGAGCCACACAGGGGAAAGACCATACAAATGCATTATCTGCGGAAAGCGATTTTATTCTCGACAGGATTTGAACATTCACGGACTGACCCACACAGGGGAGAAGCCGCATCTTTGCCCCGTGTGTGGTAAAGGCTTCTCACAGCTGGGTAACATGAAAGAGCACGAACAAAATGTTCATATTAAGTCAGAAAAATATATTTGTAGCGAATGTGGAGCGACCTTCACACGGTACAAGTCACTGACAAAGCATCGGCGGACACACACTGGAGAAAGACCCTATCTGTGCCTCACCTGTGGTCGCAGGTTTTCATGGAGCCATTCTCTTAGCAGACACCGGAGGACTCATGCGCACGCACAGATGTCTGTGGACATTCCTAAAGAAATACTAAATTTTGAGGCAACTTCTGAGAATCCCAGCAGCTGAACGTAAAAGCACATTTCCTCTTCGTTTAGCTTTGCTGAAGAGAGACGAGCTCATTTAAGACTTTGTTGACAAGTTATTTTTCATTTTTGTGACGATTCATCTTGCTGCTTGCATTGCTGAGTGTCCACTAAAAATCTTTTCTAAAATTTGAATTAGCACAGGCTGTCAGATCAAAGCTAGGGGCATTTTCTAAAGTCTGTGTTAACTGGAATATGGTGGGAGTTAAAATTTGGGGTATGCCTAGAATATGTATTATTAAATCTCACTGCTCAGTGTAGGCCTGCTTTGTTCACTTTTATGACGTGATGTTGACAGCATGTAAGACTATTTAGTCATACTTCTTTACCTAAAGAAAAGGAAAATAGAGTTGCCCTGCCGATTGGCTTGAAGCTCTCTCTGGACTTTTAGCTAAATCAGTACAAAATTGTGTACAGTGCAGTCCAAACTAGGAGAACCTACGTTTGGTTTCTTCCTGCACATCAAAAAAGTGTACTTTGTACCAAATTTCTCAATATAAGTGCCAAAAATGCAGTATTTGTATTTACAGCCAATTACAGTGATGATTTTTTAAAAATAATTAAACCTTTACAAAATGGTTATGTTATGCCAGGTAAGAGGGAAAAAATTAAAAGTGCAGTAGTGTCACAGTGGCCAGACCTGCAAAGGTGAATAGTGGTTTTAGCTCTTTGAGTGCAGCAGCCTTTTTCAGCTGGTACAAGATGTGTAAAATTAAAACGAACAAAGAAAATTGTACTGTTTTAGATTTTTATATCCGTATCATTTTTAAAAAATTAGATCCACAACATGATGTTGCTGTGTAATCCAATGATTTTACTTTGTACATGCATGAGCGATCACTGTCAATAAAGATGCATCATCATGTGCTGTGATTGACTTCGTAGTAATACCAGACAATGGACAATGTTCCTATATAGAGATTCAGTAACTGCTGAATTTTATTTTTATTTATTTTATCGTGCCCCCATATGCTTCTTTTGCATATTATTTACGTGTTTCTTGCATAATGTCAGAGTGTAGATCACAGATTAGTTAGTAGATGAATCACTGTCGATAGTGCAGCTGCAGTAAAATCATGTATCATAAAAATGCATTAATATAATTTTTTCAGTTAAGTACCCATTGTATTTTAGTTAACTGGTTTTGCGTGCCCCACATTTAATTTAGGAAATTCCGGACATCACGTGAATGCAGCAGAGAATCGTCACTTCAGGCAGCACAGGAGGTGCGGTCTGGTTGCTGTTGCTAGGCGACTATTCGTTTGGTGTGAAATCGTAATAGCTGCTTTTGTAGCAATACTTGATGAAAGTACTTCAAAAACATTTTCGGGAGAAAATAGTTCGCTAGATGATGGATGTTGAAACGGAGCGTAAGCCCCAGCTCGAACTGGAGGCTGTTATTGGCTTCAACGGTAAGTTTCGTTGTTTCGTTCTGGCACAACAAATTAAACCTCCGATAAACGCAATAATCTCTTCCTGAAAGTGCTGTATAATATAGTGTTATACTTCTGTAATATTAAAAACACTGCAGCTCCGTTCTAAAATTATTACATCAGGTTGTGCCGGGGCAGATGGACCTTTCAGTCTAGGGAAAGTTGTAAAACCTCTGGAAATAGTTCAAAGTGCCCTCCTTGTTCCAAAGCTGTCCGGGGGCTGAATCCTGACACTGATGTAGACTCTACCTTTCCTGTTAGCATGTGTAGCCTACCTGACAGAGTACACATTCCCTGTATTGTCTGTATATCCAGCTTTTAAAACATCCATCCGCCATCGTGATCACAAACTGTTTGTTCTTGTCGTTGTGCTCGGCTTTATTTCACCAGGACATGTTTTTTCCGGCCTGAGACTCCATCCGGACAACGAGCACCTGATCTATCCTCTTGGATGCACAGTCATTTTGAAGAGAATTAAAGATAGCAAACAGGAGTTTTTACATGGCCATACAAACAATGTATCCTGCATTTCAGTGTCCAAAAGTGGACTCTATATTGCCTCTGGACAGGTCAACTTCATGGGCTTTAAGGTAAGCCTAGTTAGGATATTTTCAACCAAGGTTTCTTGTAACTCATTGTCATGCCACCATGAGTTATTTGGTTGAATAGTTTCTTGATTAGAGGTCGTGTGCTGCAGATAGACTTGGGAATGTTTGATGAATAAGTTGCAACATTTTGCAGGCTGCAGTAATTATCTGGGACTATGCAAAGCGAACAATCTATACAGAGCTGGTTCTCCACAAAGCAAAGGTAGAGGCACTGGCCTTCTCTCCTAATGACAAGTACCTGGTCTCCCTTGGGGGTCAAGATGATGGCAGGTAAGCATTATGATTGATGCAGTTGGGTGCAGGCCCAGATAAATAAGATTGCAGAATAGAAGTACACTACACACTGCCTTGTGGACAGTCAGACTTACCAGACACTGAAACAAATTGGTTTCTTATGAAGCTTTATTATATGCGCTGGGTTGTTGTTCCTGTTTCAACAGATTGCATGTGTCCTGTATGTGATTTAGCCAGCTGTTTATACTTGGACATTTAGAGAAATGTGTGTTAAGGTGCACTATCCAAGAATACACAGATAAGCTAATTATCTTTTATCTGCACACAAAGGGATACGGCCATTTCTATACGGCCTACCTAATGTACTGTCCTTGTGATCTATTTGTTGAGTGTGTGAGGTGTTTTCTGCTTGTTCACAGTATAGTTGTGTGGAATATTGAGACTAAGCAGGCCATCTGTGGGAGCCCAGCTTCAGCTCAGAGTGCTGGTCACTCACTCACTTTGCAATACTCAAACACGAATGACAACATCTTTGTTTCAGCAGGGAGGTGAGTGGCTGGTGTCTACATTTTTCATTCATGTTTGTGGGTTGTGAGTGAATTGGATTTGATTTCACTTGCTTATAAAATGACAAGACATCTAGGCTGTGCTGTTTCTCTGCGTCACGTCTTGTTATTCCATGGAAGCGTTTTAATGTCAGTGGTCTTCTTTGGGTAGCGGAACATTGCGAGTTTGGGAGCTGGACCTTCCCAACAGAAAGATCAGAGCCACAGAGTGTAAGACAGGCAAGCTCAAGAGGACTGTGAAATGCTTAGAGGTATGGAGTGATATGTAAAATGTAAATAAAACACTAATATTACAGCTGTAAAAGGTGCGTTTAAGGGGAAATAACATAAGGCAAAGAACTGTAAATTCATCGACTTGTCTTTTTAATTGTCCAAACTGATAGCACTACCAGATATGGTGAAGCAAAGCAGTGCTGCTCATGCTGCATCATTAATGTCGCTGTGCAGGTGTCAGAGGACGACCGGTTCATTTTCTGCGGCACCACGAGTGGCGACATCATGAAAATCAACCTCAACACAGGGCTTCTGAATGACTGTGGTCCAGTTAAAACAAAGCACAGCACGGTGAGTCATTGCATTCCTAATCAGGGACTGTGAAGGGCATTCAGCCACTGGAAAGGAAGGAAAAGCCATGGCTCATGTCTTGCGATATTATCATAGATCTGGGAATTTTAAAAATTGATTTATTCAGGTGTGCATAACAATTAATGAAAGTCAGTTTCTTTCTTGCCTCTGCAGGGTGTAAATGTCATAAAGATCCTGAAGTCTGGAGATCTGCTCGTAGGCTCTGGATCTGGGACTGTCGCTTTGTGTTCAGGGACTAGCTTCAAAACTCTCAAGTGAGTCCCGCAACTGAAATATGCCTCCATTAAAATATCAATGGCGTGCAACATTTCTAGCTTCATATTCTCTATATTTTTTGACATTCTGAACATTTTTT
>VOQJ01005621.1:1784-11851 GCA_015052665.1 Apistogramma diplotaenia
TCAGTTTTTCAACCTTCTAATTTCATTGTTAAATTATCTCTCTCCCATAGTTGACACCGAACTGGATTTTGCAGGTAAGTGTACTTACAAGGTCTGAGTCTTGAGCTAATTTTTAATGGTAGGAATTCCTATAATTAAGCTAAAGCTCTAAAGAGAAGGGAAAACCTTAGTGGACTTTATTTTATGTAGGAGCTGTAAATTTTAAGCCAGATATTCCTTTTCTTCACACAGAAGCTCCACTGTCTGCAGCCACCATATATTCATCTCCATAATTCATTCGATTTTCCTCAGTCATCACCTTAGAACATGTGACAGCATGAGACAGAAAAGAAAACTATTTAATTTAGCAGAAACAGACTTCACACTATCAAAAGATAATGGTGTGTGAACATCACAGATGCTATGCCAGTATAAATACAGTTTTTTTGATCACTTTGGTGCTATTCTCAGAGCAGAAGAGTCATTCTCACTACTCTTAATGCAGTTCTCAAATCACTAATGTATTTCCCCACTAACATTAGCTTTTTTCATTGTTTTCATACACACTGCTGTTGTTTCTATGCATACGTCAGCACTAACAACAATTCAGCACAAGATATTTGTTGCTGTGTTGATGCACTTCACTTGAATCTCACAACTCATCAGAGTAGTTTGTACTTTTGTTAGTCACAACTCTAGATCGCTCGTTTTCTTGAATACTGCCCAGAACTGCATTTAATGTTTTCAATCAAATTACTTCAAACTTTTTTAAAATATGTATCACGGCTGGGATAGGCTGGATTAGATTACATTAAACTTACTTTCTCTTGGAGGGTTCCGTTGGGGAAATTACTGTAACATAATAGCAACATACAGTTGCTGCAGATTTTCAGCTGCTTATCCAAATTTCCCATTCAACCACATCCCAGGATGCTCTACTGGACTGAGATCTATTGACTGTGGAGGCCATTGGAGTACCGTGTTTTCTAATCTTCTATTGTCCAGTTTTGGTGACTTGTTGCCTCAGTTTCCTGTTCTTAGCTGACAGGAGTGGCCCCCAGTGTTGTCACCTGTTACTGGAGCTCATCTGCTTCAAGGTCTTTAACTTTCAGAAATGCCCTTCTGTATAACTTCACTCACCTTTCTTCCTAATGCTTAGTTTGAACTTCAGAAGGCTGTCTTGACCAAGTTTACATGCTTAAATGTTTTAAATTGCTGACTTTTTTGTCTGTATATATTTTCACGAGTATCATTTTGTGTTTCTCCATTTCAGCAATTTTGTAAAGTTTTAAATAAATCCTTCACCTTTCATTTTTGCTTTACACGAGGCCCACATTTTTGCAGTACTCTTTACAAGACTTAGATAAAAGTCAATAACAATTTCATGTCTTAAAATTGTGTAGAGCTGAAGTGACTGACTGACTTTAATTTTTTGCCATGTGTGAGTCTGTGTTATGAAAAATGCCTCCACTGCTTTGAGAACTTCATTAAGAGTGGTGAGATTTGTGTTGTCAAAAACTGTAATATGTGTATGTGAACAAAAATGAATAAAAACATATAAATTTCCACAACAGGTGAAAAGGATGAGGACTTGTCTTTGCCAGAGGGACATAAGCGCAAAAGACACAGATTAAAACGCAGAGATGACGACAGACAGAAAAGGAAGAGAGGGAATGAGAGGAGAAAAGGGGGAACAAGAGCAGGAGATGGGGAAGAGGATTTATGGGAGGTATCTGAGAAAAGAGAAAGAAGCAAGAGAAAGAGACCAAAGAACAAACAAGAAACCAGTAGAAGAGAGAAGGATGAGGAGGAAGAAGTCCAAATGAGAAGTGGCAAGGCAGCAAAAGCAAGGAAGAATATAAAAAACGAAAAAACACGCAGAATGGAGGAGGAAGTGGAAGAAAATATTCAAAAGGGAAAAAAGAAACATGCAAGTGCCAAAAAAGGGGAGAAGAAAGAAAATGGAAGTAAACAACTGGTAAAGGAAAAATCACAGGAAGTGAAAAAGAAAAAGCACAAGAAGGCTGAAACAAGGTAGTGTTTTATCTTACAATTTAACTATCATGTCATTGATAAAAAAAAACAACAACAACAAGGCACTGAAAACTTCAATGCCTCAGTTCAGAGCCGGAGACTAGCGAAGAGGATGAAGATGAAGAGGAGGACACTGAGAAGGACGAGGTGAGGCCAGAACTTCTGTCCCCGGAGGAGCTGGAAAAGCTGAAGGAGGCAGTGGATGAGAGGAAGAAACTGATCCAAGGTCTAAGAGGAAAACCCTGGCCAATGAAAAAGAAACTCGTCACTTTACGGTACTTTACACGAAGAAATCATTCAGATTTGTTTCTGCTCTGATTCAAAGTACCAGCAATCAGTATTTCACTAACATCAGCTTTCTTTCACAGGGAGTCTCAAGAGTTTGTGGAAAAATATGAAGGAGCCTTGGGAAAAGGGAAAGGCAGGAAGCTCTATGCATACAAAGTCATGATGGCCAAGGCAAGGACTCACTTACTTTACTTCTTTATATAATCATTAAATAACTAACATAATGAATTATTTTTAAAAAATCATGTCATTAGAAATGGATGAAATTCCAACGGGACTTCGAAAACTTCAAAACTGCGTGCATCCCCTGGGAGATGAAAATAAAGGAGATTGAAAGTAGGTGTGCTTTTATTTCATTAATTTTTTCAAATCAAGTTTCCCCCTCAGATATAATTTCTAATTTGACTAGAAGAATAGCCTGTATCATGGTTCTATAGCAGACATACATGCATTTGTTTGTTCTGTTCCTCAGGCCATTTTGGCTCCTCAGTTGCCTCGTACTTCATCTTCCTGAGGTGGATGTATGGCATCAACATGATCTTGTTTGGCCTGACCTTCGGCCTGGTTATGGTGCCGGAGGTATGCGACCTTATTTTCATGGACTGCATCTGAACTTTGGGTTTTATTTGTATTTGCAATTTTTTTCCTAATAAGATGCACTTCCCTTCTCTACTTTTGCTAACAGGCATTAATGGGGCGACCCTATGGTAGCATCCCAAGAAAGACAGTCCCCAGAGCTGAGGAGGCCAGTGCCATGGACTTTGCTGTTCTCTGGGACTTTGGGGTCAGTGTGCAATATTTAAATTTACTTTGCTGCATATTTCTAAGACCTTTGATATAGTAATAGTCTGAAATCGTCAACCCAAATAAAACTTGGTATCCACAGGGTTATGCACAGTACTCAGTCCTCTTCTATGGCTACTACAACAACCAGCGTACCCTTGGCTGGCTCAAGTTTCGTATGCCTCTGTCTTACTTCCTGGTTGGTGTGGGTACAGTGGCCTATAGCTATATGGTGGTTATTAGGACGTAAGTTTGCTATGTCTATACACAAATGATAAATCTCTTCAATCCACAATGTTTTAGTGAACCATGCACTCATTTTGAAATTAAAGGATGGCTCGTAATGCAAATGAGTCAGGGGTCGGCGATGATAACAGCTTCAACTTCAGCTGGAAAATGTTCACAAGCTGGGACTACCTGATAGGAAACGCTGAAACAGCAGACAATAAGTTTGCGTCCATCACCACCAGCTTCAAGGTTGGTTGAGCTCACTGTCTGCTTTCCAATACAGTGATTAATGCAGTTCAGGTATGATGCAGTATATTACATTACACTATATCACTTTTTCTTCCTCTACAGGAAGCAATCTTGGAGGAGCAAGAGAGCCACAAGGATGACAACATCCATCTGACTCGATTCTTGCGGGTGCTGGCCAACTTCCTGGTCTTGTGCTGCTTAGCAGGAAGTGGATACCTCATCTACTTCGTAGTGCGCCGTTCTCAGAAGTTTGCCCTAGATGGACTGGAGAATCACACGTGGTGGGAAAGGAATGAGGTAGACACGAGAGAAAGATTCCATTGTTTCCCATTCCTCGTGACTCTGGCTCACCAAGAAAGTGAATATTTTGCTTTAATGTTTTTTTATTTAAAAAATTGGGCCTTTATAAAAGGCACCACGTTAGGCAAAAACCAAACACAGCATATCAGTACAAACATCAGTTCAACTATCAAGCACGGTGGTGGAGGGGTGATGATTTGGGCTCGTTTTGCAGCCACGGGATCTGGGCAGAGCCAAATGTTCATCAAAGACTATCTGTCTGACAGCTAATGATTAGCCCAAATTGGTCATGCAACAGGATCCCAAGCACAGCAACAAGTCCAAAACAGAATGGCTGAAAAAGAAAATAATCAAGGTGTTGCAATGGCTCGGTCAAAGTCCAGACCTCAAACTGAATAAGCTGCTGTGGTATGACCGAAACCTCCTAAGTCCCTGCGGCCACATTACATTTTGACTTTACTGTACCTTTTACTTCAGCCGTATTAATGTTGTTGTGTTGCTATAAAATAAGCCCATTGTTCACATCTGAAAACATTTTTTTTTTACAAAAGTATGTCACAACCATGTAATAAAATACAACTTCCTGTTTGAAGAGGAAGCTTAGTTTATACACAAATCAGGTCCGTCTAATCACAAATGTCCAAGAGAAATGAAAAATGCATAGCAAACAGAAAGTCGGGTCTCAGGAGGCTATAAGAGCTGTTCATAAACAAATGCCTGCAAAAAAAAGAAGAGTGGGTTAAAATTCCTCCACAGCAATGTGAGAGATGGATAAATTCATACGGAAGATGATTACTTCAGGCTGCTGAGGGTGGTTCTACAAGTTCCTAAATCAGTTTTCATAGACGTGCATGTCATTCATGTGAATGAATGTGTGAATGTTGATTCTGCCCAAACTTACAGCAGTCTCAAGCACCAACTATTCAGCTGCATTACCTTCCATTTTCTTCATGTTTAGATGGCAGCAGTTTGTATGCACATGATGCAAGGCTACACACGAAACAAAAATCTATGCACTCCCATGGTGTCCTCAAAAGCAATTACATTAGCTTTTTAATGTATTTCTCAGGTGAACATGGTCATGTCATTATTGGGGATGTTCTGCCCAATGCTGTTTGATGTAATCAGCAGCCTGGAGAACTACCACCCACGAGTCGCCCTGCAGTGGCAGCTCGGTCGGATCTTTGCTCTCTTCTTGGGAAATCTCTACACCTTTATTATTGCGCTCATGGATGAGATCAACCTTAAAGTGAGAACACACTGTGTGCAGATTTACGAGATTGTTTTTGTTTTTGTTACTGGATAATTTATCTGAATTGTGTCTGTCTCAGAGAAAAGAGGAAAACACAGTGATGTTTAATATAACCATGTGGGAGTCCAGTTTCTACAATGGCACAGTATCAGAAAACAAAACTGCCCCTCCCATCACTATCCACCCTGCTGATGTGCCCAGAGGGCCTTGCTGGGAAACAATGGTAGGACAGGTCAGTGTGCATGTGCGTGTGTGTGTGTGTGTGTGTGTGTGTGTGTGTGTGTGTGTGTATCATGTAACTGTGTGAAGCAGTTCTTTTTATGGCTGCTGTGAATATCAATATATAAAGAATAGGCACACACACACACACGTACACACACACGCACGGACGAACGCACGCACACACACACACACTCACTCTAAATGAATGTTTCTTCATTTGTAGGAGTTTGTCCGCCTGATCATATCTGACACCATGACGACCTACATCACATTGCTGATTGGTGATTTCCTGAGAGCAGTTCTTGTTCGTTTTCTCAACTACTGCTGGTGCTGGGACCTAGAGGCCGGGTTTGTGAGTCACCTTTTCTGTCATTTATTTGTTACTTTAAATTGCCAATGTTTTGCCATGAAAACAAAAGAAAATTGTGCCAGCAGAGTTGTTGTTGGATTTTATTTGTCGATTGTAAAAGCCGTCCTACTCGGAGTTTGATGTCAGTGGGAACGTCCTGGGCTTGATCTTCAATCAAGGAATGATATGGTAAGAAAGCACAAATCATTTCATTCAAATTAGAAAGTTTAGAAAGTTATTTTATTATTGTGTTTTCGTTTTGACCAGTCAGTGATTAGTGATGATGAAAACCTTTCAGCATCTGTCCTGCTTTTTCTGATTTCTGATTCCAGGATGGGTTCCTTCTATGCCCCCTGTCTGCCTGCCCTGAATGTCATCCGGCTCCACGTCTCCATGTACCTGCAGTGCTGGGCTGTTATGTGCTGTAATGTGCCACAAGAAAGGGTCTTCAAAGCCTCTGGCTCCAACAACTTCTACATGGCCATGTTGCTGGTCATCCTCTTCCTGTCCACTCTGCCTGCCATCTACACCATTGTCTCCATCCCACCTTCATTTGACTGTGGACCCTTCAGGTAATGACACTAGTTCAAGTTACCAGGCTTTTAAATGTAAATGACTTGGGTTTCCATCACCACTACTCTCTTTTTCATAGTGGCAAGAACCGTATGTTTGATGTGATCCAAGAGACTCTGGAGTCTGACTTCCCTGCCTGGTTCAGTAAAGTGTTCAGCTATGCCTCTAATCCTGGGCTGGTGCTACCCTTCATACTGCTTATGGTGTGAGTCAAAAGTAGACTATGTGAAAGCATAGATAAATATACTGCAACTATGCTGCCATTATTTTTTTATTTTAACTTTCAGATTGGCTATTTATTACCTGCAATCCACATCCAAAAGCTACAGAGAAGCAAATGTTGAACTGAAGAAAAAACTACAAATGGTGACTTAATTTTTGTTTTTCCCTCAAATGTAGCACTTAGTACTGTTGCGGTAGCTGTTTTGTAGTTTCTCTGACTGGAAATTGCACCTCACTCAGAATCAAGTGAAAAGAGAACTGAGAAAAAAATCCCAGGAACTTTGATGTCTATGAAGATGTCTCTAGGTTTGTTTTCACGGTTCCTTTTAGCAGCTGTTTCGCTTTCGAACAGTATGGAGGTTCACAAAAAAGAATGCCTGAGGCCACTGTGGTGCATGACTGCTGGCACACAGTTGCGTTAGTGTTATCCCTCCAGCAGAGAGCGGCAGAGTAACAGCTCACATTTGTCCAAAAACCCACAGCGCTGCAATGGTTTAAGGAGACGCTGAATAAAAGTGATTTGCTTCTGAGTGATCTGAAAAATAAAACACATGTTTCTTTTTAAGCAAAATGAAGAGAACAAGAAGAAGAACAAACGAGCAGCGCTGAAAGCTCAAATGGATCTAGAGGAGGCCAGACAAGGTGCACAAGCTGCAGAGCAACAAAGGAACAACAATGCTTCATTGCAGCATCAAGAGGGTGAGACTAATGAATTCAAATGTTAACAAAAAAGGTAAAACAAAGTTTTTTAAAAGTATTATTTCCATCTTTTTTCTTCCACTTATCCAATTCAGACTCATATATTCATAACATATATTCTGACTGAGTGTAATGCAAATTATGTGAGCTTTCTGGGAGAAACATAAACACAGGAGGGTGCAAGGAGATGTTTAAATAAACAAGAAACACAAAGCTGTTGTTGGCAGCTATGACAGGTAAGTGTGTAAGGTTCTGTTTTAGCAATATGATCAGAATACTAATATGATTAGAAACAAAACTTTTAATATTTCATGTCCAAATAGCTATGCTATTTTGATCTGTGTTTGTTTTCCTGCCCCAGAGTTTGCGCTGTGAACCATCAAATGTTATTTTTACCCAGTGTTGGACAGCAGTAAGCAGTGTCATTATTTTGTCCCCATATCAGAAATCGTAGATTCTTCTTATTCTGGTGCAGATATCCATGGCAGCAGTCAGAGGCCGTATCAGGAAAAGCATAGACGTGTGCCTCCTCCTCCTGTTGGACGACAAGGACACCAAATGCCAGCCACCAGAGACCCTGGCTCCAAGACCTACAACCATGGCAACCATGGGCCTTCTGGATACCTGCCTGGTTTTGCTCAGCAAAGTGAGCCTAGGATGTCCCGGGTGCCGAGCCTGCAAAGACACAGTGACACAAAGCAATAATGGCAAAACCAAGCACTTTACTGAGAAATTCATGCTGTAGATGTACATTATCAATTGAGAGGAATGAACATCTTCGACTGATGTTGGTGCACATTGTTCATTTCTCCTGAATAAAGTTTTTTTTCCCTTTGCAGCATATGTACATGATCAAAAGACAGCTGGAAGCATTTTCAGATTAATTGCTCCTTTATTTACTAAATAAATATTAACAAGAGCAGTGTATTGTTTTCTATGAATGTTGCATTATAGTTCTCAGTGTCTCAGAGCTTCTGTGCTTTAAGACTTAGGAAGCCTAGTTTTGTTTTTGCAGATAAAGATGTTGTTGAGATAAGACCAAATAAGAAATAAGAACAAATATCTGTAACCTTTGCGAGGCTTGGCCTGACAATCAGCTATACTTATTTTATTGAGGACTGGGAAAAATTTGGTTCTGAAAAAGAAACCTTTTTCAGAACATTTCATGTGTCTGGCTTTGGCTTGATCCTTTGAATACAGCAGGACCTCATCTAACATGCAGAAAATTTCAACCCTTTACTGATGCTGCAATGCCAGAACTGGATGCGGTCTTCCTCTACCTGTTCTCCACTCTGCCACCAACCTTCAGAGTAAGGAACCTGGTAGTTTTTGCAAAATCCTGTGTATGGACAGAAAAATAATACTGAAACTAGAGAGAACATTGATCAGCCTTAAATTTAAGTAAATTGGTTAAAATTAGAATAAGTTTAAACCAGATTAATGTATAGTTTTACTTCAGCCTCTCAGACTCTGTACAGCTGCTCTTAGATCTGTGACTGGGCCAAAGTATTAAACAATTCATTAGACATGGAGGCCATTTAACCTAGCTACCAAGGCTTGAATGGACTATTCACCTCTTGCTAGATCCACACACTCAGCTTAAATCTGATTTACCCTCAGTCAATATGATGCAATCAGTGAGCTTTAACCCTAGAAAATTCAAATAAAACATGTCAGATTATTTCTTTTTGCCAAAGAGAAATAAACAAAACTGTGCCAGAATTTCAGATTTGACCCTCATCATGTTGTGGAGAAGTCTGACTGGGATCATCTGATAAATGAGCGGCCTTATCAAGTGTCCCAACAGCTAATTGTGCTCTGCACTTGCAGGACACTGAATGGTCCTGTCAGTCAACCTGTAATTTAACTCAATGATGCAACACTGTTAGTCAAAACTATCAGTGTAGAGCCATTAATTGAACTTTTGCAACATGCCGTTCTACACGTGCATTGATTCACTGCAATTTTGTGGTGATTTGATTAAAATTTAAGATCTATACAATGCAAAGGTGGCTGCTGAGGAATAACTGCTGTTTCTACATTTTTTATGACAGCAGGTCGACAAGCTCATAATGCAACAGACTTTAAGTGTCAATCAAATTCACTTCCACCGATGCTCATGATCAATTCATGTGAGCAAGCATTAAGTATTAATGCTGCAGTTATTTGAGACCCTGAGAACTGCGTAAGTCCTTATACTTTGTTCTTTCACTAGCAGCCAAGGGCTGTCAATCACAATATTTTGTGAAAGGTGACACAACTTTAATAAGAAATAAAGAGTCTACATCCTCTTTGTATACTGAGACTCAGTCAGTTTGCCCGACTCTCTGTTTATGTACTGTAGGTAATTTCAGTCCGTTAATGCCCCCTGTTTCACCCTTCTTCTGGAGTTGTGTTCTGGCTCAGCCCCAGTTTCCCTCTCTTCTGGTACAATGTGGCAGAAAACTGAGCCATGACAGGTTGCACATTACCGGATATCTCACTGTCAGGTGATTGCAATGGGCATCTCTTATTTACTAATGGCAGTGAAGGAAGGAGTGAGACATTGTTGTGGTAGAAGCACTGATTTGATGGCTTGAATAGAGTCCAGTTTTGCTTTTGAGAGCAAAGGTTAGCATCTATCTATCTATCTATCTATCTATCTATCTATCTATCTATCTATCTATCTATCTATCTATCTATCTATCCATCCATCCATCCAAAAATTACCCAAATGACTTGTAGAAATCATCAGTTTTTTGTGTCAAAGCTGTTTCCTTAAGACCAAAACCTTGTCAAATGCTGGCAGCAAATAAAAAACCATAAGAGGATTATGGTACAAAGTGAACGTCCATCCATGGAGTAGTGGATGTGCACAATGGAGGAAATATTCAGAAATGAAAGACTCAT
>VOQJ01005630.1:2100-12921 GCA_015052665.1 Apistogramma diplotaenia
GTGGTTGTGGGGGGGGGGGGGGGGGGGGGGGCTGCCTGCTGCAGTCTCTGTGTCTGTGCTCTGATTAAGACCAACTCTCAGTTGTAATAAGTGGCCCACATTTGGACATGGGGTATGAACCCAAATGAGGCCTTCTTGCTTTCTGTCCACTTATCACACTCTTCTGTTGTAAGAGCTAGAGCACAGTGGATACTCTTATCTATTTCTCTTGCCCCCCCCCACCTCATTATTCTGAAATGTAGACACAGTAGATTTGAAATTTAAAGGCAGAGGGCTTTTTTTAAATGGTGCTGATCTCTCTATGGGCATGCTGCTGTTGGTGACTCAGCTCAGTTTGTGAGAGAAACTTGCAGTGTTTCTGTCTTCCCAAAGCACACTGCTCTGTATTGGTTACTGTGCAAAGGTGATGCCCGTCTCTGTCTCTGTGCCAGGAGATTTGTGCAGGCGGAATCTGTTGAGTCTTGAAGGACAGGACTGTGGCGCATGCATGTCTCAATTAACCACACACAGTGGAGGCTGTAGCTTACTGTAACTTGAGGAACTGTCCAATTAAGAGAATAATGCCACGTAGCTTAGAACCATATATACTACGCTTTTGTCCTTAGTTCCGGGAGCTTGTAATGTCCCGTCCAGCTTCCCCAAACTGGCCTCTGTGTTAAGTCCACAGGCATACGAGCTATTTATTCAGCAGAGTCAGTGGGACATTGAATCCTAAATCTCTTCCCTTCCTCACACTCCACTGGTCCAATTATGAACCCAATCACAGCACCAGCTACCACCAGGAAAAGCCACAATGTGGAAGTGAATGAGTGAGTGAGAAAATGAAAGAAGTCAGATGAGGAATTTCAAAGTGTGGAAAGTTAGAAAGGACTGAGGTTACAAGTTCTGTTTTTCAGAGCACACAGGATGCATTGTTATCAAGCGAAGGATTTTATTAAGTGTGAAACAATTCTGACTGTTAAATTTGTGTGATAACCATGTTCATTTCTATGTGTGTTTCTCTGTTTTTTGGTTCACCTGCGGGGTTTCTACTGTTCTTCTTGGATTGCCCCTCTATTTCGCCAGGAAACAGCCTAAGGTATGTATGTTTTATCCGTTTCTTTTTCTACAAAAAAAAAAATCAACAGAGCAGAACACGGCCATTTATAGTGACTTCGCAGATGCTGAAATCATTCAGTAGCAGGATGCAGGACAAGCAGCACTATTCCCCTGGGCAGCTTAGAGACATCCTGCACAGTTCAGTCCACTGTTGTGACATTGTTTCTAGGGACATGACTGAGGGTGTTTTAGTAGTTTGGTTGGTCAGCAGGAGCCGGATAGATGTCCGTGTGAATGTGTCAGTGCTCGAAGATCTCATGAACACCCACAAAGGCGCTACAATGAGAGCGGGATGAGCGCGGACACTGGGGCAGTGTGTGTGCACATTCAAAGCTGCATTGTTGGAGTGCACCCCCACTTCCCCCCTTGACAACACGCTGGTGACTAGCTCAGAGATGTTTCACACACCAGGGACGGGCTTTGTGCTCAGTACACTCGGCCCCTGGCTGGACCAAGGGGAGCGCTAGTCTGGGCCACGGGTGCGCACAGTCTCTGGGGCCTGTGAACCTGAGCTACACTGTAATACCTTTCAGCTAGACAAGCACGTGGTTGTCTGCTGAGCTATAGTGCCACTCAAATTCACCCTGCCTTCTAAAGGATAACAGAGGCTGCAGTCAAATCACATTTGCCTGGTTTTTTATACTAGAAATGACAAGAAGAGCTTTGTGTGTCTCAGCTGCATCATTATTTGCACTGCTGATTAATAGTAATTGTCCAATCAAGAACAATTTGTGGTGCAGTCACACCCTCAGGCCCGACAGAGACAGGCCAGAGGAGACTGAAGCCCTAGTTACGAGACCAGCCTTAATTGAGAATGATGGCACTTTTTGTTCTTTTGAATGGCACCCACTCACTTGTCTGAAGTCACAAGAGGAGGTCTTGCTTTCAAGGCATTCAGTGATCTCAGTGCTTCCCATGCTGACTGTACTGACTGCTTCCCTGGCCAGTAGCCCTTATTATGATTAAAGGTCAATTATTATGGGACATTTGTGTAGAGAAAAGTGTTTTGGCAGAGCAGCAGCAGCAGTGCACTAAAGCCAGGGATTGTACCACGTGCAGCAGTCCAGCGCTCGCACTGCAGGAACGACAGGGCGGCAGCTGCTCCGCCAATATCAGAGAAGCACCATTCAGTAATAAAGATGTGCAAAAAAACAAACACATAAACGATAATCCGCAAAACCAGAATTAAGTGCAGAATTTTAAAATCCTGAATATAATATAAGCTGTTTATCCTCAATGCAGCCTAAATGACTGCTCAAGCAACCAAAAAGCTGTCTAAAAACTTTGAAAATCTGATCAAGACAGAAATATTAATCTGATTGCTGAAGGTTTAAGGCAGATGGAGGGAGAAGCATGCATAAAAGCTCCAGTTACCCAGTTGAGGCCACACTGTGGGAACATATTTATTGACTCTCGCTTAGAATCGGTCTAGTAGTATTAAATGCCAAACATGTGTATACAACTAAGCTTTTTTTAAGGTACTTGCCAAAGCATTGTCTTGTACTAGTACTTTGAATCAACACATATTAGCTCATTTTCACCGATGCAGAGATATTTTTCCTTGGAAAATACAGGATCTGTAGGTTTAATCTCCCAACCATGAGTGAAATTTTTGCAAAGGCTCCTTCTAAATCCTCTGATTTCACTGTTTCCAATTGGTCCAGCAAATATATGATGGCATGCTGACACCAGTATTTTTTTCCCTTTGTTATTTTATGGAAATGTGTATAAATGGTTCTTGCTCGGGTACTGGCACTTGCAATGCACTGCTAGAAAATGGCAAATTGAGGTGTTGCAACAGGCAAACAAAAATGCGTAATGGGGTAATCTGCATCAGAACGTTTAAGAACGTTACAGTAGATAAATATGTGTTTAAGTGAATAAATAAATCCTTAATAATAGGGGCTGTTCTGTGTGTGAGGACTTGTCAACTTATGCCCATTCCCCAGAGAGTATCCACTCTGTGTGTTGTGTATCCAGAGCTCATGCAGGTGCCCGGGCGATAGAAGGGCATGCTGCTGCAGAAGTCTGTGTGGTGGTTGTCAGAGGGCTAAGAGCCAACCCACACTAAGTGGAACAGCTATGTCCCTGTCTCCTTGGAGATGAGGGTCACTGGGTGCTGGAATTTCTTCTGGGGAGCACTGACCCTGATTTATGAATTCATTTAAGTCCAGCCACTATGACAAACCGGCTAACAGTGGATTTGTGCAGACAGACATGATGCGGTGTTAACAAACATTACCTTGAACAATACTCAGTTAGGATTCATCCTGCTCACTAGGACAAGCTCAGTCCTGCTGATTTACAAGGTATTGCACATCAATCCTGTGCACCTCAGAAGAAGACCCCTACAAAGAGAGACTGGCTTATGTTGTATTATACATGCTTGGGCAAGTGTGTGTTTACACTCCCTGTGCTGTCTCCTCTTGCAGGTGTTTGCATTTGACCACTGTTTCTGGTCCATGGATGAGTCAAACGTTCCCAAATATGCCGGTGAGTTCTAAAGGTTGGAGCTGAAAACTGATCCTTTACTCATCCAGAGTGCTCAGATTATGTGCCATGCAAAGTCCTGCTGCCAGGCTTTGTGTTACCACAGAAGCTCAGTGCCTGATGGGAAGCTGTTTTTGCATCATTCAAACAGATCATAGTATGGGTGTATATGATCATTTGTATTTTGAGTGAAACAATAACATTTGTGCTGTATATTCCCACATATATACTACACTGGCCTCACATACCCGTTTGTCATTGTGTTTATGTATTTATCCACCACTGTTGCGCTCCCATGCACCCACTAACCTGATAAAATCAGTGTCTTCTTTCTTCTCAGCTGCAGTTTTTGTAACATTTCATAAAAGAAGTTATCACTGCTAGAGTCAGGTGGATTTGCATAATAATTGTCAATACTTTGTGAAGTAACTCTTGTTTTGCGATTGAAATGTTACGCTTACATCTCCTTTGTGCTGAACTGACAAGGCAATCTGTTCAGTTGAGGGCTGCCTCAAGGGCCCGAGCCAAGGCTTTATTTAGCTCATTAAACAGCTGTCCCATTCAGCAGGGGCATGACAGTGAGCAGCACAAGAGATTTCTCTACAGAGCTCTGCATTTTCCACATGACCAGACAGGAATCTGCCACCTTTCATGAACCTTATTCCTTGTTTTGTGGCACTTGTCAATTCATTTCTCTCTACAAATTTTTCTTTAGTAGAAAGAAACAGTATCATAGTGCTTATTACAGTATAGCTGTTTCTTAACTCAGAGGCTGGATCCCTAAAAGGATGTAGCCTTTCACCCAGTGTGTCTCAATTATTCCTCTGTTTACCATAATCTCCATGGTGACCGTTTCTTTCTCTGAAAGGTCAAGAGGTGGTGTTCAAGTGCCTTGGAGAGGGAATACTTGAAAATGCATTCCAGGGATATAATGCCTGCATATTTGCTTATGGACAAACAGGTAATAGAATGACTTCATTTCCGTCCTCGCCCTAAAATCACATTAGCTACTTTATCCTGCTTCCTGTCTTAGAGGGACACACCTGCATGCTCATCAGTGACTAGAGAAGAAATCCAATCTGATGTAATCATTACAATGACTGAAGAAACATCCTGCTAGAAAAAACATCCCCATGAGTGATGATGGGAACTGCGGTGGCACACAGAATGTGGATTTGCACTTCTAGACAGTCTTTGTTTAACTTAAAAATCACAAATTGTGAGTGATTTTACATGAATCGATACCGTTTTGTGGCAGTGCTTTAAGTTTAAATTTAAGGTTGACCATTACTTGCTGCCATCGGCTTTAATCTCAGATGTTAGCATGCTAACATGCTAAAGAGAAACATAGCCGCACATTAGCATTATGGCAGTAAATCTAGTAGCATACTACTGCAGGCACTTTGCTCAAACACAGCTGGCACAGCTGTAGACTCGTCCACATGTTCATTTTTAGCAACGTGATCATGATGGCAATTATTCTCTAGATGTAAATGCTAAATACTTTCTTGTAGCACACTATTTGTGGTCAAATAAAGACCATACTTAACTAACTCTTTTTCCACGCTCATGTGGGACTCCGTTGTGCATCCAGGCTCAGGCAAGTCCTTTTCCATGATGGGCAATGGGGAGCAGCCAGGTTTAATCCCTCGACTCTGCTGCTCGTTGTTTGAGAGGGTCCACAGGGAGGCAAACGAAGCCCATACTTTTAAGGTGGAAGTTTCCTACATGGAGATCTACAATGAGAAGGTCCGTGACCTGCTGGATCCCAAAGGGTGAGTTTGATGTCTGCTTTTAAATATGCACATATGTTCCAGCTCATTGAAACAGCTTTGGACCTGGGGGGGCGGCAAGACAGCACGCAGCTGGTTTCACAAACTCTGGAGTCAATTTCTCATTGTCTCCAGCACAGACAGAGAGTGATCCGTGCGTTAGCTCCCACTCTCTGCTGGTTTGCATCTCTTTTTATAGCTCTGTTGTGTCTAGAACCCGGGATGGGTGATGGCAACAGAATAATATGAGTAGGAAGCTCAACCCAGTTATTTCCTGCAGAACAGCAGCCAGCATCGTCCTGTGACAGTGCTGCATTCTTTGCCTCTGTGGTGTGATGTGGGTTGGCAGACAGACTGCTAAGAAGGGTGAGCTGTGAATGGGGATGTTTCAGGGAGATCTGTTGGTGAAACTGTGAGCAGGAGAGCGGTCAGAGCCGAGCGCCACAAATGGGCTACAGTGCAGAGCTCTGTCAGCTGCAGATGCCGAAAGACACTCTTGATCTTGCCTTCTGACTGACTGTCAGTTTTGGGTATAAACGGTAGCTCTGGTAAAAGCGGCACCAACAAGAAATACAATTAATATTGAGCAGAATCAAGTTCAGCTTATTGGTGCGGCACTTCACAACCATCCCAGTTTCTCATGTGGCCTCTTGAAAATTAATTGTCCATTTCTGGTAATAAAATGTAAATACTCTGTCTCTGTCACTGAGTCACATTACAAGCTGATCCATGTTACTTTTAATAGATGTATTCTCTGGAGGCACATCTCGTTCCACCACCAAACTTTGTCTTCCCTTACTAGCAGTGAGAGTACTTTCAGATACACTCACTCGCCACTTCATTAGGTACACCTGTTCAACTGTTTGATTGAAAAGGCTGAAGTAGGCAATTACATGCAATTTGTTTGCAATAATACTGCAATTAACTGTGATAGATGTCAAATCTGTTGCCATCTACATCAGATGTGCAGTGTGCTATATAGGAGCCGAGAGCAGACACGCCATTGGTGGACTGTGCAGAATGGACACATCAGGTGTGACTCTCTGAGCCACAGATTGGACCAGATCTAAACAAACAGCTGCAATTAGTTCATTTCATTATTGATCAGCATTCAACCTTTTCTGCATGGCTTTCTCTCTGAACACTCTGGCAGTTTGGATAAATGAGAGGAGGCTGAAATTTTTTTTTGTTATATTGCAATAAGGGTGAACTCTCCTGATATAAACTGCTGGGGACTGTGTGGTGTTCCAAGAACTAAGACTGAGATGGAGTGCAGGATTTATCCAGACTGTTGTTTTATTGCAACTGATGGTTCAGCTGCTGTGATGGGCTGCTAGAGAGGAGCAGCCACACTCCTGAGTGAAAAGATCAACTCTAACCTGACCATCACTCACTGCACCATTCATAGTTAGAACCTGCGTTTCAGGATGCTGTAAAACACATTACAGAGCCAAATCATTTTCCCATATTTATCAGCTCTAAAAGCCTGCTGTTGATCTCAATGAATGGAACAAGGTGGCTCTGTCCCCTGGAGGAGATTTACAGATGTGGGGTTTAAAAAAAAAGAAGTGATGGAGATGAAACTGCAGGAAAGGAGAAAAACATCTTCCGTCTCTTTTCTTAGGAATTTGCTTTGCATTTGATTTGTATTTTGAAATGATTTCATGTAAATTATTGAGAGGAAGTGGCAGAGCTCAGCAGATAGCGCTAAGTAGATGAGTGATTTAGTTGTGGAATGTGAAACTATTCAGATTGTTGCATGTGGGAAGTGTGAGCACGTATAACTCACCTCAACCCTCACAGATTGTAGCATTCCGAAATTAATCGAACACACGAACACAGTCCAATTAATAAAAGCATTTTGACAGACATATGCAATAGCGGCTATTAAGCGAAGTTAAAAGAAAGAAAGAGAACAGACACGTGGAGATGTTTGCAGTGTGTACTGATCTCTGTGTAGAAATGTGGCTACAAGCCTGAAACACTGGAATCTGCTCTGCTCACTGAAAACAGGAGCAAATGTGTCCCGTGTTGGGATTCTCCTCCTTCTTCCCTCTGAAGAAGTTCAGTTCTGCTGCATTAAAATGCCAGTGTTACTGCAGGGCAGGAATATGTGGGGCTCGGCTCTAAATACTCAGAACAGGACTCAGTAAAGCTGTGAGCCAGAGTTTTGGCTCACTGCTGTGAGCTATTCGCCCCTGCCAATTACACACTCATTCTGATAACATCTCCCCCTCTCATTCCAAATAAACATTCCTCGCAACTATCACACACACTGGGTGCAAAATAAGACATAAGGTGTTGCATTTAGTGCAATTTGCAGTAAGTTGCCAGCCAGCGGAAGACGAGCATCTCTGAGGAAACTGAGGCCACAGTTTGCATGGGCTCACCAAAATTGGACATGAGAAGATGTTGCTGGTCTGATGAGTCTTGATTTTGAGTGCAACATTCAGATGGTAGTGTCAGAATTTGGCATAAGCCACATAAAAGCATGGATTCATCCTGCCTTGTATCAACAGTTCAACAAATTGGTTTCTTGAACATGACACTGAGTTCACTGGACTCCACAGTCACCATAGTTCATTCCATCAGAGCACCTTTGGGATGTGGTGCAAGAGGAGATTTATATCATGAATATGCAGCCGACGTATTGGCAGCGACTGTGAGATGCTATCATGTCGGTATGGTGCCAAATCCCTAAGGAATGTTTCCAATGTCGTACTATGCCACGTAGAATTAAAGCTGCTCTCAAGATAAGAGGGGTCCAACCTATACAAGTGAGCTGTACTTAATGAAGAGTCTGGCGAGTGCACACTGCTGATGTGCTGGTGTATGCCTTTGAAGTTTCATATCTCATCACAGTGCTTCCTTTCTGTCTCTATTTTATAAGTATTTGTATAATGTATATCTCTTTTCTTCTTCTCTTATACTCATGTTGTCCTTCTCCATTTGTTCTTAGGAGCCGGCAGTCCCTGAAAGTTCGGGAACACAAAGTCTTTGGTCCGTATGTGGATGGTCTCTCTCAGTTGGCTGTGACCAACTTTGAGGTGAGTCTTGCACCCTTCTGTCATCATGCTGCAACCAGAATTGAGACTGAATCCACCCTTCAGAGACGCATAGATGTGATTTATGACATCAGGCAAAAATGCCTTTGTATAACCTCAGTTGCCAAGCCACTGATTTACATTTGGAATAATCTCGCTGTATAAAATCCTCCCAAGTGCAGAAACTCCAGTGACACATATTCCTAGTCATGATGTTTCATGTTGAATACATGCCAAGCCTTGGCAGCCCCTTCCGTAATTAAGTTTAAACACCTCCGCCCTGCTCCTCTGCGCTCTGCTCTGCCATTAGTCCAGTGGATTTCCCACAGCCTTGGCCCTCTCTCTGTTGTGACCCAATTTAAACAGCATACAGCCATATGTGCACACCTCCCACCTTTTAGTACAGTATAAACACAGGTATCCATTAAATGTTTGCATCCATTGAATGTCTTTTTTTCCTGTCCTAACCTTCCTCTAATGGTTTTTTAGGACATTGAGGTGTTAATGTCAGAAGGGAACAAATCTCGCACGGTTGCAGCCACCAACATGAACGAGGAGAGCAGTCGATCGCACGCCGTCTTCAGTATCATTGTCACACAGACGCTCTATGATCTACAGTCTGGAGTAAGTCTTTTTTTTGTTGCTGTCTTTCCACACATGTTTACAATCACACATCTGCTCATCTGTCTCGGGTCTGACTGTGCTCGATGTGACCGTAAACAGAATTCAGGGGAGAAAGTGAGCAAGATGAGTCTGGTTGACCTGGCAGGAAGTGAACGAGTGTCCAAGACTGGAGCTGCTGGGGAGAGACTCAAAGAAGGAAGCAATATAAACAAGTGGGTTTTTTAAAATCTGAAATGTATATAAAAATATATGAGGTCCATTAATTTGTCATGTTAATTGTCCATGTGTTTGGTTTTAGGTCTCTCACCACGTTAGGATGTGTGATTTCTGCTCTGGCTGATCAGTCTGCAGGAAAGGGGAAGGCCAAGTTTGTGCCTTACAGAGACTCTGTGCTCACCTGGCTACTGAAGGTTTAAGCCGCAAATTATATATTTATGTACCTTCTGTTTTCAAAGCGTACTACTTGCCACGAGAGCTGGTTTGAGCAGCTCCGTGCTCCTGTGTTTTTTTTTCGTGTTTTCTTCAACTTCAGGACAACCTCGGCGGAAACAGCAAGACTGCCATGATAGCGACGGTGAGTCCAGCGGCCGATAACTACGAGGAGACTTTGTCCACGCTACGCTATGCGGACAGGGCCAAGAGAATCGTCAACCATGCTGTGGTGAATGAAGATCCCAACGCTCGGATCATCAGAGAGCTCAGGGAAGAGGTGGAGAAGCTCAAAGTTCAGCTCTCTCAGGCCGAGGTGAGAAGGAGGTGAACCCCAGAGGCTAACAAATAAGAAATAAATCATGACAGACACACGTGACTCATTTTTCTTTTATTTCCATCAGTCCTTGAAGGCTCCCGAGCTGAAGGAGAAACTGCAGGAGTCAGAGAAGCTCATCCAGGAGATGACAGTCACATGGGAGGAGAAGCTGAGAAAGACGGAGGAGATTGCCACTGTAAAACACCTTGCTCAGGAAAACTGTATAACCTCAACTCTAATTCAGCGAGTTTACATGAACAGCTGCACTGTTATTATCTGTGTTCACAGGAGCGTCAGAAGCAGTTGGAAAGCATGGGCATCTCCTTGGAAACTTCTGGGATTAAAGTGGGTGAAGACAAGTGTTTCCTGGTCAATCTGAATGCCGATCCTGCCTTAAACGAGCTGCTGGTCTACTATCTGAAGGTAATACTGTCTTGTGCAATTTTTTTTTTCAAACTCAGTGCCTCAGCCAAGTCATTTTATTTAAATATCACATTTGAGGACAGCACAGCATTCAACAAAACAGCCAGCAATTGAAAAATAAAAAGGTATCGTAGTTAAGCATAATTAAAACTCACCTCTGCTGTTCACAGAAGGACACAGTTGTAGCTCAGACCTAAAGTACAGAGGCTAATGAGAAAAGGTGAGTTTTTAAGTTTACGTTTGTTAGCGAGGTAACTGCTAAATATGAGCCGGCTGTGAGAGCCTGTTTGGTGTTTGGAAGTAAGTCATATGACCTGTACTTTTAGCGTTGGGATATAAAACTGTAGCAGGTCCAATAGTTACTTAGAGGTATGCCAATACAGGCATGAAGATGAATACTGAAGTGCACAGGTACACTAGCCAGCATGATGAGGCCAAGATAGATGAGATTTGTTCTTGTTTATGTCTATCAGTCAGGAGTCTAGCAGCAGCATTTAGGGCCGGCTGCCTTTCCCCAATCTGATGTATATAAAAAATGCAGGAATCTAGTCTGGATGTGATAAAAGCGTGGATATCCTTGTCAAGGTTATTTTAAAAAAAAAAAAGAAACTTAAAAGCCAAC
>VOQJ01005633.1:8157-22750 GCA_015052665.1 Apistogramma diplotaenia
CCTGCATCATTTCTATCAAATTTCAGTGTCAAATATTATATGTCTATGTCTATGCTACAGTACCAGAACTGACCCAGTACCAGTACGGTACCAGTAGCCTGTTAGCCTGCCCCACTAAAGGAATGCACCTGAATGTGATTTCATGGCATCCTCAGCATGTTCTGGGGCATCACACCTGCACGTAGATGCCATTGGTGATTAGATTACACAAAACACATAGTAAAGCCCCATACAAACAGGCCATAGTTAATCTGGATAAAGACAACACATCACCACATGTCCATCAAGCCAAAGTCACTGCATGCTATGACAAACATGAGCAGTCCTACCTGCTGTCGTATACGAGGGTTCCAGCGGATGTAATACCCTACCCACAGCTCTAGGTGGCGCATGCTGGCTACAGGGTAGAGGACCCTGCCCGACTCTGGGGTGTAGAAGGGGTTTAAGTAGATATCCATCTTGCTGTTGACCAGAGACCACAGAGACACAGTCTTCGACCTCAGTTCCTGAACCACAGAAAGAGTTTACGCATCAAACATCTGCACTGGGAGCACTGGGAGCACTGGGAGCACTGGACCACATGGACGTCACTTAGTTGGAAAAGTTTGTGACGGAACACTTTCTGTACAGTCCTTAAGCATTTGGACAGTAGTACAGTTTTGCCTCTGCAGAAGTTAAATCAGCATCAATTACAGCTGCATTTAGGGTGAATCTGTATTTCCTATTACATTCACTGTTAAGGAATAACAGCCATTTTTATATGTAGCACCTCATTTTCATTAAAGTATTCAAAACAATACATTATATTAAAATTCTATTGGTTTACCCAATTACCTTTGTGCTTCAGAAAATATATGTAAAACATTAAAGTATAAAAATAAACCATTAAATCCATCAAATTAAAGCTTAAGTTCTATACTTCAATCATCTCTTGATCATCTCATTTACATTTCCCTGTGTTGGAGGCCAAATTACAAAAACTATTACTGCATTATGAAGACATGCTTTTATCAGCATAAGAGAAAAGCATGTGCGCTGTAGCAGCTTGGCAACGGCGTACGTCCCTGTATTCTTACCTGCTGGTCTCGTGCACTCTCACAGTTGTACAGGAACGTCCCGAAGCGGCAGCTGTAGAGGTGATCCAGGATCGTCAGCAGGAGGTGCTCGTTAAACTCGAAGGCTGTGGGAAACTGAGAGGCAGAAGGCACAAAGAATGTAACCTTTGAACTTTGCGGTCCTATATTTGGTGAACATGCAGCAAACTTTCAGCAGTGTTGATGTCTTTTTGTTGGGTTGGCTCTTTATTTCAAGGTCCCTAATTTACCTACTGTCTTCATTCATGTGTGATAAAGCACACAGTATACAGTACCAGCTGCCGCAGAGAAGGCTAACTTCCAATTAATATTAAAACTAGAGCTAATAATATCTTTAACCAACAATGAATAGTGGTGTCGGTTCAGTGGTCTCAGCTCTGTTTTTTTTGCAGATGATGTGGTTCCGCTGGCTTAATCAAGCAACACTCAGGCAGTCTGCAGCCAAGTGCAAAGTGACTGGGATGAGAAGTATCAATTTCAAGTCTGGGAACAAAGTTTTCATTGGAAAAGGGTGGCACTCCCACTCCTGGCAGGGAATGAATTGCTCCTGCAAGTGGAGGAGTTCCCGAATTTGGGGACTTGCTCATGAGTGAGAGAAAGAGGGAAAAAGGAGAATAACAAATGGACTGGTGCCCATCTGTAGTAATGCTGCAGTCTGCAGTGGTGAAGAGAGAACTCAGTGTGAAAGTGAAGTAGTCAGTTTACAGGGTGATACGGGGCATTTACTGGGTATGTTCCCAGCCTTGTCCGTTGCAACAAGCAATGAATAATGAGACTGCAGATACAAGCAGCTGAAATGAGCCTCAGAAAGGCGTCTGGGCTCTCTCTCAGCAATAAGGGCAGCATTTAGGAGGCACTCTGAGTAGAGCCACTACTCCCTCAAATCAAAAGAAGCAATTTGAGACAGTTCAGGAATCTGGTTAGGATGACACCTGGCACCTCTTAGGTAAGCTGTTTATTTGGCATGTCCAATTGGGAGAGGACCCGAGTTAGACCCAGGACGCGATGGAGAGAATATGTTTATTGTCTAGCTTGGAAAGCCTCAGTGAAAATGTGGCTGGGAGAGCTTCTGCTTAGACACCAAGCAGCAGAAGACAGATAAACGGTGTTTTTTAATAGCTCATTTACTTGATCAAAAAGTCTTTATCAGTCACTCAGCTGTTTTGCACTTTACATCACCTCACATACATGAACAAAATGAAGATGGCCCCACACTGTCAGTCCAGCAGCCTGCTTTAGTGCACGTGCTGATGAGCTCACAGGACTAAAACTGCACAGTAGCACATTGTTTATAACAGAAAAGCTTCACATGTATCTACAAACAAGTGTCAGCTGGATGTTTGTTTTTAACTGCAAAATGCAATACTGTTACATCCCCACATGAAGGTGATTCAGTGTTACCTGTTTGGTCATCTGCCACACGCAGTCAATGAACTGAACAAAGATGGGTGATCTGTCCTGATCAGCATGGTTTTTGTCACCATGACCTATCCTCTGCGCGCGCGCGCACACACACACACACACACACACACACACGCACACATTATCAGAGAAGTTCATTTTTCTAATGTGAATTAGAAACAATGTGAATATTCTTTAGAAGAGGTGAGCATTGATTTGATCTCATAACACACAACTGAATGTAATTGTTGATGGTGAAAAACTTACTGAGGCAAACTTGTGGCCAAAGCTGATCCATTCCTTTTCAATCAGCACCTAAACATGCACAGATAATGATCAACATAATGTTGGTTTGAATTACCAAACTGGTTCAAAAAAGGGTATTATATTAGTTTTATATATAGTACATGTACAGTGTGCTATGGTGGAATTAAAGCTTATTGTTACTCATATCCTCCTTTACAGTTCTGTATGTGCAGCTTGGATTGACGTCCGTGTCATTACTGACCTGGAAGCCTCTGAGAGTGCGGTAGTGGCTGTCCAGCATCAGCATAGCCAGAGAGGTGAGCTGAGCCGTTCTGTCCCAGCCGTCACTGCAGTGAACCACCACCGAGTTCCCACTGGAAACCTTGTCTGCGACCTGGATGGCTCCTGACAACACCAGCTACGTACAGGAATCCACACACAGGAACAATTATAACAGCAGAAGCCTCGGCAGTTAGCCAGCTTTCAGACGCACTCAGAAACGTCTCACCTTGACATGCTCTAGCCAGTGTGTAGACTCCAGGCTGGACAACCAGTGAGATTCCTCCACGTTGGGGTAGACGATATCTTTGAGCTTTTTAAGGGATTCCCTCATAACATGGATATTCTGGATGTCCAGGAAGATGAGCTCTGCATTTTGGTACTCATCACCCTCATAGCCTCCTCCAGTGGCCTGAGGGTTGCAAAAACAATGGGCATCCATTTCTACACATGTATAAATGTGTGACAATGAGAGAAATTCTTTGGTTGTGAATGTCACAAAACTGCTTCTTTGAGAATTGTGTAACAAATGTTCTGCTCTGCCAGTGACACTGGATTTAGTATTTATGGAGATCATCATCCAACAGCAATAAACACTTATTTATACCAAAATAAATATTAACATTTCTTGCTGGTTTGGCTTAAGTGCAGCACAGACATATTTTTCTGTTTACTGATGTTTCATTTTGCTGCTGCTTTTCATTGAATTTTGAAAGAAATATCTTAAGTGCATTTTATCACTTTTTACTATTTACATCTTTTACTTTTTTTTTAAATCAACTTTTCTACTGAATCCAAGTTTTCACCCTTTCTGGGACAATCAAAGTGCACTTCCAGGTATAAAAAAGGACAGAAATCAGTCGTTAAAGAGGAATCCTCTTTCTAACTCCATCAGAATCTAAATGCTTATACAGTAATACACACACCTGAGTAAAACGTACTCATTCTTAAGTAAAAAAAGGATTTTTTCATAAAAAGCCGTATGTTAAAAAAACAAACAACAACAAAATCACAGTCCTCTGCAGGCACAACATTAAACTTCTACTTCAAGCAGCAAACTGCTACCACATGCTCTCGTAGATCTGTGTGTGTTAATGCGGGTGGCTGCACAGAAGATGTGACAATTCTGGATTTTAGCCCCTCCATAAATAACACAACGATCGACATCTTTACAGAACACTGAGAAAAAGGAAGTGAAACTGTTTCACAAATGCCTGCTTTTGTTAAGATAAACTAAAGTAGACTCTGCTGCTTAAAGCATTCACTTGTCTGCCTTCACACGGGTGAATACTTTTGGTAATATAATGTATCCTGTATTCTCCTCTGTGCCCAAAGAATCATGTCTTTTTGTCCATCTCTTAAAATCAACACAAAGCTGAGTACAGTGCACCTAAATAAAGGTTATATTTTTGGCAACAAGGTTACTTTCTTACTTTTTCCATGTTCTTTGGTTTTGGCAGGTTCCTGCATATTTAGCAATGGTTAATAGACAAGTGCTGCAACTGAGTTCTGTGCATATTTCTGTGACACTCCGTTTTCCTTCTGACCTTGTTGGCAACCGCGTTGACGTTGGGACGAGCGTCATATATGGTGAGCTTGGTGGTTTCATTCGCCTCCCTAATTAGCTCAAGGTAGCGTTCGTCATCCTTGTTTCTTTTACCAGACATGCCAACGAGAGGCTGACTGCAACGGACGATCACTGCTTGGTTCTCCCTGTGGATCCACGATAGAACCTAAGCGAGAACAACGGTAACATTTTCAGATATTAGTCAACACTGCAGGATACAGAACGCCTGAATGGCAACACGTCATTTGTGACGTGACTTTTAGTTAAAAAAGAACATTGTAACCTTGATTTTGCTCTTTTAAAAAAAGAGGTTTCAGATTATCAGTTAATTTTTCTATCCTCAGAACAACAAATTAAATAAAACTAATAAAGTAATTAAAATCAGGATGGTGGAACAACGGATCTGTGTTTAGTACAGCCTGAAACAATCCCTCTGTTTTTGTTAGCATAGGCTAGCTTATGCTATGTTTATTATATGCGGTGTGTGAAAAATATCCTCAAGTCTGAAATAAGAGACGATTACTGGTGGACCTGTGAGTCTAAATGTTTGAATAAGATTAAAGTGTGTGAAGAAACAGGTCATTTCTGGATCGGGTGTCTTGAGTTCTACTTCCTGTATGCTGAGCAGCAACAGTAAAGTGAAGAACCAGGGGAGTGCAGAGCTGTAACTACAGACAGATAAAGCTGGTGATTCATACAGTGACAATATGGGAAAAAGTTGTAGAAGCTCGGTTAAGAAGAGAGCTGATGATCAGTGAGCAGCAGCGTGGCTTCATGCTGAGAAAGAGCCCTACAGATGTGATGTTTGCTTCAGTCTTTGTGGCACTAGAGAACATGGTAGGGTGAGGAACTGCAGTCTTGTATGAAGGAGTCAGAAGTGGAAGAGAAACGTGTGAGGTTGGTGCAGGACATGTATAAGGACAAGGACACAGCGGTGAAGTGAAGGTGGGAGCGACAGATGGGTTTAAAGGTTGAGGTGGGATTACATCGGGGATAGGCTCTGGGCCCTTTCTTGTCTCCAATGGCAAAGAACAGGCTGACAGATGAGGTCAGGCAGGGGTCTCCAGTGACCATGATGGACAAGATTAGAAATGAGTACATCAGAGGGACCGCTCAGGAAACAAAATGAGAGAGGCAAGGTTGAGATGGTCTGGACACGTGCAGAGAAGAGAGAGTGGATAATGTGGAGCTGCCAGGTAGGAAGAGCACAGAGAAGGTTCATGGATGTAGTGAAGGAGGGCATGCAGAGGCTTGGAGTGACAGTGGAGGATGCTGGGATAGGAAACATGTGCAGACACACTCATTTATCTTGGGTCCATAAGCCTTTATGGTGGTGATAGCTTCCCAATGGCAATGATTTTAATAGATTAAAAGAACACTAGAATTATGAACATCATAATCTGTCTCAGAGAGCGGAGCACCCGAGGATCAAAGCACCAACCAGGTAGGTTTAGATATCTTTTTCCTCTAATAAATCATAACATTTTACATTTACTTTGGTAATCTGTGTCTAATATCAAACTTTGTTTCATAATCTGAAACATTTAAACATGACAAATATGCAAAAAGGTTTTAAAGAGTTAAGACTGGTTTAGAAAGTCTACAGCATTTACAATGAAACACAGTCTCGTTACATGGATGAGTTCTGTCCTCACCGGTATGCGTCCTCTTGACCGGAATGCAGCAACTTTTCTGAGGTCCTCCTCTTTACTTTTGTAGGGCACAGCCAGCACAGTGGGGTAGGTGTCACACAGGTCATAGTTCTTATTGATGAATGAAATACGCCACTTGTTATTAGGTAAACCCTGGAAGAGACCAACATCATTATTGGCTACTGACCAAAACTTTTACTTTGACACTCAAACTCAGTCCTAACAAAGCATTTCATTAAAGCATTAAAGGTCAAAGGGGGAGAGGCCAGCAGCGCCCTGTGCAGTTATGGCCATCCTATGTTCTAATATGCTGTTTGCAAAGAAGTCCAATAACAGAACACTGCTTAGGCTCAGATTAGGCGAGCTGTTCCTCCCAGTCAAACCCCTCCCCGTCTCTCTGTCACTGCCCATGTGAGCAGCGAAGTCTCACAGCAGGACAACAAAGTCACCAGACGGAGCATCCTCGAGCACCACATGCAGTGACTCCAAGAAGACCCATTCCCTGGTCCAAAAGCACGCTCTTGTCCACCAGTAGAAGGTTAAATGTACAGCCGAGATACAATATTACCCACGCCAGCCTGCAGCCTCTCACCAAGGGCAACTCCAGACTGGAACAGAGGGTAACCTCTCTCCTGCAGACTGGTTCCATTATCCAGGCTGTACATTGAGATGATCTGGGCTATTTCTAACTGGCATCTCTCAACCTTGCACACTAACTCAGGCTCCTTCCAGGGAGCTAATAGTCCAACTTTGACAGCCAGGGATTGGTCCACCAGAGCCTTCCCCCTCTGGTTGCTATCCAAACCTATTATACACATGTGTATAATGTGTATAATCCTGAATATTGATATCAAAATCCAGAGCAGTGCCAGAACATTAAGACCTACTGGTGCACCCGTTCTCCTTCTTACCTGCCGTCTGAACTCCTCTATGGGTTTGTAGATGGTCCAGCCGTTCTCAGCATACTTCTCTTGAGTCAAATATGCAAACAGAGGCTGAACAGAAGCAAAAGAGAGCAACACTTGAGACATTAAAGGCTACAATAGTGTTACAACAGCAGAAGCACTGATTTGAGCACACTCACATATCCAGATAAATACATGAGCATCCAACTTTTATAAAAATTAAACCTCAACATTATAATAGTCCTTGTTTGGATGTTGTTCAGCAGTAGGTATTTAGCAGAATGGATACAAGGTTTTTATTGGTCAGTCTATGTTAATCTGACACTCTATATTTATAGAACCACAGTAACAGATATTTAGGACCTACTATGGCTCAGTTAGTTTTACTAGACGATGGAATTTTAAAATTGGCCCTAAAAATGCTAGAAAATCATCCAAGAACCACTCCAAGAACCTGATGACCTGGGGACCTAAATGGTGTAATTCCTATGAGGACGTGTATCTATCCCCTTGGAATTTTTTCAGGGAAATCTCCGATGGTCAGATTTGATAAAACGACATGGAAAGACCAGTAAAGCTTCCTCTGAAACACGTTTTAGTACGCACGAATGCTGTCCAAGCAGATGCAGCTCTGATGTGGGAGGACTGCTGTGTGTCATGGCTTATGGGGGCTGCATGCTGAAATTTCAGCATTTGCACAAATGTTTGGCAATGAATCAAATGGAGGATGACAGCAAGGGGAAAAGTTCCTTTCTCAGAACAAAACTGGGTGGATTTCAATATCTATTCACTGACCGTTATAGATACAGTCAGTATTCAGGTTTTGGCTGCTCTGGATATAGAAAGAAGCCATATTCTATTTAAAATGTGCTCACACAATGTACAATATTGATTATGCTCCAGATTTAACAGGTGCTGGTTTTGTTTTTCATATGAGGGAAACAAAAGAAAATCTTCCCTCAGTCAAAAGATGGCAGCAGAAGGTACGAGGCGCCTTACCAGAGCATGTGAGAGGGGAAAGGCATATCTGAAGAGAAGCTCAAAGATGTCTCTTCTGCTGTGGCCTTCCTGCTTCAAGGCAAACCTCAGATTCCTCATGTCCTGGTGACAGAACACATCAAAAGCTTTAATATCAACATGTAAAATACCTGCAAAACAATATTCACAACCAGAAAAACATTTTGTTATGAAAAAGTGTCGTTGCTGTGCCTGTTTAAAGCCAATGAGGTCAAACTAACACTGTGCTGCATGTGTCTAAGGAAGAGATGAACATTAAATGGATCTATATAAATAAAACTGAATTGAGCTGAAAGGTCCTTTGTTGCTAAAAAATAAATCCAGGATCTGTAAAAAAGCAAAAACCTCTGAATATAAAAACACACCTTGCACGTAATATCGAGGCCATAGGAGTTCTCTCCTCTGCTTGATGCTCCACCCATCTTCTCCACTCGACTGATGGCACCCAATGGAACGTCCAGCGTCACCGTCACATCCTAATTATAAATAAATAAATGTATTTCCAAAAGAAATGTAGTCATGTTGCCTCAGTATCAAGGAAACTGTTCTGTTATGAGACATCCAATGTGTACCAAAAGAGAGACACGCCTTCTTCTTCACCCAGAAAGCCAACAGCCTGGAGTTGCCTCGTGGCTGAAGACCCTGAGAATTGCATTTTGCAGGTACCGTTCAGTATACAGTAATGTCAGCTGTTTAAAAAACTACATGTGTCCCACTTCTCCCTCTGTTCCAGTTAGAGACAGCTGCTGCTGGACTGTGGAGGGGGCAGCCGGGTTTGCTGATGGATGATTAATATTAGGGCTGGCCCACATGACTTGTGTGCACTTGGTGCAGCCACGTTTCCCCGAAGGCATTTCCAATGAAACTCCAATGTGGACATGAAGGACGAGAGCTAAAACTGAGGAACATTTTGAGATCTGATGTGTAAAAATCTGCTCCATTTATCAAGATGCTGCCTGTTTGCTAAAGTGCTGGTCTAACACAGCTCCCCTCACAGCTGTTAGGTGAAGCTCACTATACCTGGATAGAAGCCCTGCTGGCTTTTGCCATCAGTGGAAACTAAATAAGATATAATTTAGAAGAATCTAATGGTTTATTTCACTGTTTCAGATGTTCCTCCACAAATAGGTTCTTCTGACAATAACGTTGAGCTCATACCTGGATACTTTTATTTACCTTTAATGTCTTAGTGTAGAGCTGTTGGTATATTTGGAAAAAAATACTCATTTTAATTCTCTGGTGTAGAAATGTGCCACACATTTAACAGCTTATTTAGAATTAAAACAATCCAGGTAAAAACATCAGAGCCATTTCATTTTTTAAGGAGCTCTAGTGATTAGGTGGGTAATTTCCAGTGTAAATATTAATCACAGTGAAATTAAGGGGGAAGCTGTTACAAACACTGGAGCTCAGCTGTGATGCTGCTGTTTGTAGAACGACTCTAAGGCTGGACTATCATGCCAAGTACAAACTAACAAGTACGCAAGTACAAACTTATGTAATTGAGGACTGAGAAACGGGCAATACAATGAAATGAAATAAAACAATGACTTTTATAACATCACCACTGAAAATAGTGAAAACGTTGCTATGTCCAAAAATTAAAAGAGCAATTTTGGCAGTTTCCCATATTTTTAAGGCTAGACAAACAATCCTGGATATTTCAGTTCCAAAGCTAAAGTTAGCAAGCATTTGTTTCATTTCTTGACTGGAAAATATGCAGCAAAAGCATTTCAGGTACACATTTGCTGCCCTGTGAAACACTACCCAGTCATGCCCTGCCTGACAGGCTCCAGCACCACCAACCTGAAGCTGATATGCAGAAGAAACTGGACAGATGGATGCTTGGTCTTCAGATATTCATTAAGCTCCAAATCCCACTAACGTATGCTCCAGAGCAAAACAGTGGAGTGAAACAGTATAATCACAAACACATAAACAACCATCAGAAATGGTGTTAAGATATGGTGTTTGATGGCTTCCATTTTTGTCTCTCTCACACACACACACACACACACACACACACACACACACACACACACACACACACAGAGCTTTACATGGGTTTAATTGGACTTACAGCATCTGAGCTCTTGAAGTACAGTCTGTAGTTGGTGATCAGCACTTTGCCTTTCACGGCTCCATTGAATGGACAGATGTAGATGATATCTTTATCTGAAATACATACACATACTCATTTAACTTCTTCTTCATCCTCCCACTGATCTGATTTTACACTCTGCACAGGTTCCTCTTTCCATATCAGTGCTGAGGTACAGACGTCATGTACTTGGAGTGGTTGTGGTGGTTCATCACACATGCACAGAAGAGGAACCAGGATGTGAGAAGCTTGTGCAGCAAAGGTAGGCCATAAAAGCCCTGCATTCTGAGTAGAAGAGACCTGTGTAATATGTGCTGTGTGTTATTAAACTGTATGTAAAGTGATAAGTGAAAGGTACAGTAGGCAGCACCAGAAGACAATTACAGGCTGACTTATGAATAAAACTAGTAATAAAGCGGTAGAATAAACATGGTTGTAAGAGTGTTGCTCGTTGCTACAGGAGACTGTACTCACCAGTGATTCTCTCCTCTCCAGGCAGCAGGGAAACATGAGCTAATAAATCCATCTTCAGAGACTCTTTGGGGGTCTACAAACAAACACAGAAAGTTCAATATTTAGAACCATTTTAAAGCTGCAAAGATGTAAAATCTTAGCTGAAACAAATGTTCAAAATAATATGACAATATTTTTTGGCTTTTGCTGTTATTTTGTGTCCCCTTCTTCTGCCAGGGAGTATTTGGCTGGAATATCAGAGGATCAAAACACCAGCTACTGGAAGACAGAGCAATCACTGACCAGCCTGTGCACCTGTGACTGCAAGAAAGCCTATGATTCGATGCCTCACAAATGGGTCCTGGAGTGCCTGGAACTGTACAAGGTCAGTGTGTGGTTAACACATTCACCTCGCACATGAAAGAGGCCTGATTTGAAACTGGGAGAAGATGAGATTCCTGCGAGGCTTTGGGTAAAATCTGTGCGTAAATCAAATAAGTGGATCAATCTGCTGTAGTGACTCCTTGCAAATAAGGGAGCAGCCTAAATAATACCCACTAAGATTTTCCTACAGTCCTTTAAATGTGTTATATATCCTAATAAGAGCCCAGAACCCACCTAATATACGCTTGTAAAAACCAACAAAAGTGAGCACATGAAAGCAGAAACAGCTTCTTTTCTGCAATAATGGATAGTACATTAAAAAACAAAACAAAGTATTGAATAAGAGAAATAAAATTATATATATATTTTAGTTAAATTAACACGTTGATGCCTTGAAACAGCCTGAGGCAGGTGGTGCTTTGCCAAACTAGGTGTAAACACAAACAGACAGAACACACACTTACAGTGGGTGTGTGTGGCTCTAAGACGTTGGAGCTGTAGACTGAGACAGGTGAGGCCATTGCTGAGGGAGGGAGTTTCCACAGGCTGAGGAAGAGACACACGGGACTGTTAGTGGTGTCAGGAAAGCTGGGCTTTTAATTTGTCAGTAAAATGCCAGATTATTCATGAGCAGAAAATATCAGATGCCACTGCGGTTGATTAGCAGCTCCAAGACTAGAACAGGATTTAAACTAAATGCTGCTGTAACCAAAATGACAGTGTCAGGATCAGGAACTGTTCAATTACATTACATTTTATTGTTGCAACACCAATTCACATCTACCATCACCTCAAGGTACTTTTTATTGCAAGGACCCTAAACTACCAGAGAGAACCCCAACAATCAGGCAGTTTCCTATGAAAAGCACTTGACGACAAAACGAGATATTCTTAAAGGTTAGTGCACACATGCTGAACCGAGCTTCATCACTGCAGAGAATCTGAGATTATACAGTGAACCTATGAGGTGGAGCCAGACTACTAAGATCGTCCTGTTTACTTGATATTCTGCATAAAACATGTCGTTTAGGCGATAAAAGCCATGTTTCTCAAGTCAACAGTATCAGAGGATAAAAATCAAAAGGCTGTGAATCCTTTAACATGAGTGACCCAACTTGTGCCATTATTGTATTATTAATAATTAACTAACCAACTTCCAGAACTGAACTATGGCTTCCAACAACAGACACGGTAGTAAAGTGAAAGTAAGGTGAAGCGCACTGGCTGCTATGCTGGATCTTGACACTCAACATTAGTCACAGTAACACCACCCGCTGACCTGTGACCTAGGGTGTCCTGGTGCCACGTGCACTTATGAACACCCTTATGTTTGAACATGGTGTTCGTTATGGACAAACTGTGGTTTGCACAGAAGTCCAATAACAGAACAGCATTCGGGTTCAGATCAGGCAGGCCGTTCCCCCCAATCACGCCTCTCCAGGTCTCACTGGACTGAAGTCTCCCAGCAGGATGATGGAGTCATTGGACGGCGCCCTCTCGAGCACCCCGCCCAGCGACTCCAAGAAGGGTGGGTTCTCTGAACTATCATTTAAACAATGATAAACAACAGTCAGGACCCGTTCCCGGGCCTGAAGGCGCAGGGAAGCAACCCTCTCATCCACACACACCCCAGCTTGCCACCTTTGACCGAGTGCAACTCCAGACTGGAACAGAATTCAGCTCCTCTCCAGCAGACCGGTTCCAGAGCCCAGGCATGTATCGAGGTGAGCCCGACTATATCTAGTCGGTTCTCTCAACCTCACACAACTGCTCAGGCTACTTCCCCACCAGAGAGGTGATGTTTCATGCTCTAAAAACCAGTCTTGATAGCTGGAGGATTGGTCTGCCAGGTCCTCTGGCCTTGGCCACCCGCTGACACACATTGCACCTGACCCCTACGACAGGTGGGGGTCTACAGGAGGCCAGGCACCACAGGCTAATGCCCGGCCACCAGTGCACAACTGTGTACACCATGACTGAAACTTGAAATTTTAACTGTAAATTTTATCTGCAACAGGTCCATAGGTTTTTGCACAATGACAATTTACAAAGTTAGTTCACCTACTGTATACATTCATAGAGGATTTTAATTAGGGCTGCATAAATTGATTATTTCAGTAATCGAGTATTCTATCAATTATTCCATCGATGAATCAGGTAATCGGATAAGAAATACTTTTTTAATTAACAGGTCATCTGCATATTTTAACTTCCGTACTGCTTTTAATGGTTACTAAAAAAGTGCTGTTCTGGACGCCAGAAAAACGTTTTGCTCCTCTTGCACAGAGTTAAAACCACTGTCTGCTGCTGTTGTGTTGTTGTGCATTGAATAAACCCACAAAAACACGACGGATCACAGGTAACGCTGCTAATGCTAATGACGAGCTCCGGTTACAAGCAGAAAACTGAGGCTGCAGAGTTTAAACGAAGCGCTGAAACAGTAGATTTGTGCCGATATTTTTTTAGAATCAAATTAATCGATGAATCGTTGCAGCCCTAATTTTAAATAAAATAATGAATGTGTTTTCCATCTTTAATAGAAAACGATTAACAAAAGTAGAGCATTAAACTGTTAAGAAATTATCCCCATTTTCAGATGTTCAAGAGTTACTGAACAACTGATGACGAGCACTTTCAAAGGAAAGTACGACCTGTTCCTGTAAGACTGTGTTTGGTAGCTGTTCACTGCATCATGTATCTAGAAGTGCTGTTAAATGCTGCTCAGAAAAAGGATGTGAACACTTGCGTGAGGGGAGCTGACTGGAAGCTACGACTGGCTGCTGCGACCTTCTTTTCTGCTGCTTTCATTTAGAGAATGAAATTTGAGGTTCAGGAAACCAGTAACACAATATTTTAGTAGATTTCATATTTGTGCTTGGTACCTGTATTGTTAGCACATCGCACATGTATTGTTACAAAATATTTCCAGTGAGCCAGCGTTACTTTATTTAAATGTTATAAATTAAGCAGAAATAAAAAAGGTAATACCAGTTATCATGACTAATGATAATCACCTAAGAAGAAATAGGACCAAGTTATTTAGACCAAATAAATTTGCTCACATTTTACTGCCTTAACGGACTGAACTGTAAAATGTATATTCAATTAGCTCCCATCAGTAACTCAATCCAAGCCCACGGAGAGCAAACAGGAAGCACGTTCAGCTTCAGAATTATCCATGCAAACACAGCAAATACTGGTTATACTGGTAGGGCTGTTTGAACTTCAGCTGGCAGAACACATTGGTTGTGCTGTCAGATGGTGCAGATACCACTGTGCAGCACCCTGTTCATTTATGTGTTAACACCATGCAGTCACGTCCCGGTGCTTTACATACGGTGCTGGGCCACAGAAACAAAAAAACAAATAAATGTGGGACTTTTTCCCCTCCTGGGTCCTCGCTCTTTGTGGGGGGGGGGGGGGGGGGCCCCTCCCCCACCTTTTGGTTGTCCCCCCCAACGATGCGGGGGCTGTGTTGGGTTTTTTTTTTTATT